>PVIR01012024.1:0-45776 GCA_004026965.1 Petromus typicus | reverse complement strand
TACTGGGTGTGGAGACTCATGCCCAGCAGCAACCAGTACCACATACCACAGTGCCGGGCGTGGTGGCTCACGCCTGTAATCCCAGCACTCGGGAGGCAGAGGCAGGAGGATTGTGATGTGAGTTTGAGGCTGAGCTCAGGGCCAGCCTGAACCACAAAGCGAGACCCTGTCTCCAAAAACCTAAAAAAAAAAAAAAAAATTTGATCTGCATGACACCATGTGTATTGAGAATTACAAAGTGATTTAGAGAAGAGCTTGACTCAGAATAGTCTTGCGTCCTCATTTGTTTTACTTAGTTTCACCTAAATAGCTCTTAATAGTTTATGTTACATAATGTTTTACACACCATGCTTTGTGTGTTATTTCTAATGCCACTCTGTAGCATTTGTATTATCTTAGGCTTACAGAAGAGGGAATCAAAATCAGGAATTAAATAACATGCCCGGGTCTCAAGACTGACATAAGAGAGCCAAAACTTAAACCCAGGCTTTAGAGCCCGGTACCTTCAGCGTCTCCAAAGTCCCTACAGATCCGGTGAACACTGTAGACCTGGAATCTATATAAGATAGGAGACAAAATTGAGCTGGTTGGAAATTTCAGAGAGTTTCAAAGAAGACATTAACAGCTAATTGTGGTCTTCTATGCCTGTAATTTCAGTACTCTAGGAGGCTGACCCAGGAGGATCTCAAGTTGATAGGGACTTAATGAGATCCTGTCTTAAAAAAAAAAAAAAATATATATATATATATATATATATATATATATATATATATATATACATACATACATACATACATACATACATATGTACTTATAGCTCAGTTTAAATATCCTGGGCTCAATCCTCAGTACCTCACAAAACAAAAAAACCAACACTACATCCATTGTCTGTCTTGGACAATTGACTTTATATTATGTGCTGAACTGGTTTGTGCAAAAATAGCTTTCCTTCCTTGTAGGATTTTATCTCAATTGCAGGGTCAAGCTCTCTGTGGACTTTTATCCCGCAAGGTGTATTGTGCCAACTACCCAAAGTTTAATAAACACTTTTTGCATGAATGCCCCTAACAGCTTTAGTGAGTTTAAGAACATATTTTTTCAGTGTTATAATTTGATACAGGACATACCCTCACCACTAGTTAAGCTATCAGAGCCTGGGTGTGATTTATCTGAGCTATTCATTACAGCTAAACCAAGCATATAAAGTCATTATGCCATCCTATAGCAGTCAAAATTTTTCTCACAAGTTGATTTTTCCTTTCCTACCTCATGTAGTTTGAACCAAAAGTTTGTGTTTGCTTCTCCTTTATTGACTTTTATATATATATACATATATATATATACATATACATATATATATATACATATATATATATACACATATACATATATATACATATATACATATACATATATATACATATATATATGTATATATATATAGTGACATGTTAAAAATTTTCCTGAAATAATAAAATATTTTTCTGTAGAAAATATCAGTAAAATCCATTTGTTAAATGAGAGTGTGTCTAATAAATAATCCTGGTAGCTTTTCTGATTCCTTCACTAAGGATTTATTGAGCACCTATTGTGAACCTGAAATGGCCCCAGACAATGTTTACATGTAAAAGAATAAAACACAGTTCTGATCTCAGAGAGTTTATAGGTTTAGTTTGTAGACCAAAGACTTTAAATTGTAGGCAATACACAATAGTATTCAGTTGCATTCCAAGTCATATTGTTTACACTATTTTAAATAACGTGCATGACATGGAAATATTTTAAATAACATGCAATAACATGGCAGACAGATAAGAAAGAGAAGGGAAGAAAGAGCTTTCTGAGCAAAAGAAGACTTCGTTTTCCAGGCTTGTTCTTTAACCATGCATTAGTTAGAACAGTCTAGAGAAATGCCTGTTTTTGTCTTTGGTTCATAGACTTCTAAATGGAGGCTGGGTGGTAGCCGTGGTCCGCTTTGCCCCTCAGTCACACTTGAGTCCGGTCAGTGGTGTCTTTTTGCTCCTGTGCAAGGTGGCTTATGTTCCCAACGGGAAAAGTGGCATGGAGATGCAGAAATGCCTTCTCTCCTTTGAGTAAGTATAACTGTGTGTCCAACTCGACTGACAGCATAGAAGTCAGTGTGGAGGATGTGGAATTTCTGCAGATCTGTTTATTTAGAGTTTATAGGCCAGGAGGTCGCTGCGCCAGAGTAGCACCAGACTCCGGGGAAGGATGAGTTGGAGGCACAGTGTAGAAAGCACTATTCTGGGGGGTCACTGAGGGCTTTGATTATGTGAAAACATATACAGTAGCAGACTCTGCTCCACTTTGATCCTAGCTCTGTGTCTTATTTCGTGAATGGTTTCTTGAATGGTTTCTCAGTCTCCAGGCATTAACTTCCTTTTTGTAAACTTAGCCTTGTATTAGTACAGAAGTTATAGGCTTGGATGTATGGATTAGGTGAGCTGATGTACACAAAGAGCTTTGAGCAGATCATATGATCTTCATCTTCCACCACTGAGTCTCTCGAAGTGTGGCCCCAAGGAGTGCTTGCATTGGGTGCTCAGGGGGCACTTTGGAAGTTTGTGAGTTTTGTCAACTTCACAATACACATTCTTGAGAAAACATAATCTAGGCCACAGCTATTTCTTTACTGGTCAACATGAGTTGTTTCTAGATATTTTTCCAAGTGTAGGGAAAGCCTAAAAATCAAGTACTTTGGGGAAATTGTACCGGGCTTTGTCTTCTGCCTTCTCTGACTGCCCAAAGCATTACCGTAGAGCAGGAGGAGGCACAGCCAGTTAGAATTGAAAGTTTCAGTGATTTACAGAGGCCCTGAGAGGTTGGCCCCCACCCAGGCCCATCAGAGGGTCTTAGCAGGAACAGGACAAATCAGACCCTCACACCCTCTGCTTTCTCAGCCCTCTGCCACCTCCCATCCCATGCTCAAAGCCCTCCAGCTAGCGATGGCCCACCTAGAGCATCTGATTCCCCTTTTGGAATGGCACGTGTTTTCCCAGCCATCTGGGCCTTACCATTAAGGAAAAAATGGCACAGGAGGATGGTTGTGTGTGGCAAGGCCTGAAAGCAGCTGGCTTCTTCCTGGTGGGCTAGCTGTAGCAATGCCCTCTCAGGGCGTGGGCCATCTTTCCGCTCATGCACAGCCTTATCCTTAGGGGCTATCCCCAGGACTGGATTGAGTGATGGCTCCATATATATTTGTTGAATGATTAAAGAAACAGATACATTAATGTTATTAGGAAAAACACTGAGATTTGACTTTGACCAGTAGACTTTGCTCTGACGCATGCATCCTTCACACACAGAGAGGCATGCTCTTCTGAAAACCAGCAGCAAACCATCCCTCTGTGCGGTTGTGCAGTTTTCACTGGCTCCCAGCGAGACCGTCTTACCTTAGTCACTAACGTGTTACACATGCAACCTTCTGGCAGCTCCAGTTGGCTCTGTGAACTTGCTATTCTAAATACTGCCCGAAAAGGACACGTGGGCTCCTGCCCACATTTTGGTTGTGCCGCAGACACTGGCTTTGAAGCGAGGATGGCAGTTTGAAGGGGAATCCCCTCCTTCCCACAAGAACAGGTGGCGGAGGGCAGAGGGAGGTGGAGAGCGGTCCAAGGCGTGGTTCTGTATCGCTTTTCACGCTTCCTCTGAGGGACAATGCAGAGCCATTGGCAACCACTGACAACTGAGCTGACCAGGAAAGGCTGCGCTTTCTCTGCACCTCCGAGGAGGTTGGATCCAGTTGCTACTGTCTGATTGTTGCTGCCTGACTACCTATGGTTCACTTTAATTCATCTTTTCTAAAAGGAGCTGGGGCAGGCGCACCCGGAAACCGGCCGGCTGCGCTGTCTTTATCCTGGATACTCTGTTTTCTCAGGAGAAAGGTTGCATTTCAATCCATTTCCACTTGGGTGCCGCTCAGCTTCCCTGGATCTGTCTTCCTGCTCAGCAGGACCGAAGCAGCTTTTATGAGGTGGAGGGTCTGCCTGCTCAGAAAGCTGCTTGAATATCTTGGAGGACAAAGATTTCATTCTATTCTAGTTTATTGCTTTTATTTTGGTATGAAAAAGTAAACAGCTCTGACATCTGCAGCTCCTCATCTGCCAAGCTAGGCCTTTTTTTTCTTTTTTTTCATGAGGCCATTTCCTAATTTTACAGTGGACAGTTTTCAGTCTGTGACTATTTGCTTATTAAAACGTGCTGGTGCAATTTGTGCCCTTCACACCACCTAAGAAAAAAGTAGGTAAAGACTCCTCCCCAACAAACTTCTGTTCTCTTGGAAGCTATGGATTTTAATTAAGTTTATCTTTCAGTAAAGGAATTTTGAACTAAAGATGTCTTTTGGGACATCTTAAAGATAGCTATTTTTGGCATACAGCTGATTGTCACATTTTAGGGGTGAGGACTCTGAAATTTCCTGTAACCCAGCTGTATCTTTTCAGCCAAGGAAACCTGACAGCTCCAAGCAGGGACACAAGCGCTCAGAGACAGTGCTGATTTTTTTTCCCTTGAAGAAACACTAGTAAGACTTTGCCATGTGCCACAAGATTTTTGTTTCTAAGACTTATTGGAATGTGAAAGAATTACAGACAGGGCTAAGCAGCGCCCATGTGACCTGTGAGGTGGAGCACAGTGTCAGGATTGTTCCCCTCAGGGCCACCCCCAGCCCAGTTCACTTCCTCCATGATTTCTGACATCGACCTTAAGCAGTGTTAGAAGGTGCACTGCCCTGACACAGCTTGATTTCACTGAATAATGCACCACAAATCTATGTAGTGAGTGAACCTGAGCCTTTTTGGACAGTTTTTTTCCATCCTGAGGCAGGGTGGTGGTTATTTACATGGCAGGTTTAGAGTCTGTTGCACCAGCTCTCTGGCTCCAGCCTGTGGTCTGAGCATCCAGAGCAGGGGCTGCGATGGATGTCTCTATGGCCTTCTCATTCATCGTGGTGGAATAGGAACCGATTGTCTTTCTGTGCCCTTTATGACTTCAGAAACCCAGGCCACATCGGTTCACAGCCTGTATACCTTTATCTTTCCCTGTTGGCACAACTGTGCTGTATCCTTTTGCCTCCTCTGGGGAAGCTCCAGCAGTCCTCTGGGACTAGCAGGGGCAGCTTCAGCCGTGGGGCTAATTGACCCCCATGTGACCTTTGTGGTAGAGATCCCTTTTTAGCCAGGCAAAAAAGTGGCTGCTCCCTGGGAGGCCATATGTACAGGGAGGGGACAGGGAGATGGCACGTGCTGTGCTGTGTAGAACCTGTGTTTAGGAGTTAGGTATAGACCAGGGATGTTAGGTATAGACCAGGGATGGGTAATCTAAGAATGGTTTTTGATTTTAAAGGGGTGTGAAAAAGGAAAGCATTCAACAGAATACTTACTTGGCTCCCACAGCCTCAGACATTTACTATCAGGTCCTTTTTAGAAAGTTTCCTATTCTTAAAGTACCATCTTCATTCAAAAATTAGGAGTGGGGTTTTATAGCTATAGGGTTTCTCATCTAGAAGTCTATATCTTCAAGGAGGCGGTTTCTGGGCAGTCATGTAGTGAGCTTCGTGTGAGGTTACTTCCCGGTGCATTGTCATATGCTACTGCTTTTGGTGCTACTGGTCAAATGTGATTTTTGAGTTGGCTTCCTGATCTCCAGGCGTTAAGTGTGACTTTTTCTGAGCTAGACCTTGGGAATCTTCATTCTGAAATGGAATGCTGAGTGTGTGGCTTGTCAGTGTTCAAGAAGCCCGGTTCGTGCTAGAAGCACTGACGTCCTGCTGCCTTCTCTTTCTGTGGTAAGGCTTCCTGTGGCAGTGGGCAGTCCTTGAGCTGCCTGTGTGAGCTTTCTGCTGTCCTTGTTACTGACCCACACATTTGTGATAACATGACTTTGAATGAATGCTCCCTCTGCATGTACTTCAACATGGTTTGAATTTGTATAGTGAACTTTTTGCATTCAAAAATCTAATGATATTGGTAGGTGTTTACAGGAACACATTTAGAAACACAGCCTTTTTCAGTGAAGGTATTTCAAATCATAGTTGTAATTATACATTTCATATATGACTAAAAACTATTGCACTTCACTTCTTTTCTGAGACAGAGTTTTGTTATGTAGTCCAGGCTGGCCTCAAACTCACAGAGATCCTCCTGCCTCGGCTTCTGAGTGCTAGGATTACAGGTGTGCTCCACTTCACAACTGCTTTACATGCATCCGTACATTTCACACTTAAAATCTGATTCCTTTTTAGTCAGGGAAATTGTTACATAAACTTTACGGAAACTCCTTAAATAGTGACAACTTCTGACAGTGGGTATGAGGAGAAAATAGTGGAGAACGAAAGAAATTTAAGAAACAGTTTGAAGAGAGAAGACAAATTTGAGGATATTTTGATGAGGGTAAAAAGTTGTTGAGATTCATCTGATGTATTAAGAAGGGAAAGGAAGGCTGTGGAGTAGAGTAAAGGGGAAAAATAACACAAAACTAAGTCAGGAAGAAAGAGGATGGTGTGGACATGAAGTTGTGTGAATAAAGATGGTTCTGTCAGGCGGGAGCTCCTGACCTTGACGACAAGCCTGCTGTAACATATTTAGCCTTAACAGAGGGTAATGATACAGACGACTACACTTGTAAAGGTTGACAGATCTGCGAACGTGAGTTCTGTAATCCTCAGCCTGTGTCTGATGACTGGAGGCTGACTAAAAGCTAGCCAGGGACCACACTGTGGCTTTTCCAACAACTGTTAGCCCTTGGCTTTCATTTGGAATCTCTTTTAGTAACGTGTCTGTACTTCACTTTGGAATTTCCTACAGAGAAATGGCTCACAAGTATCTGAGTGAATAATGGCCTGACAGTGCAGAGGTTGCCTTCCTGGGAATTCCCCACAACCACAGAGCCTGTCAAGCCAGCGGCCGCAGGTTGTGTGCAGGCTGACTGAGTCCAGTTGTGAGGCAGCATTGTGGCAGAACAGAGCACGAGGGTGGGTGGGTGTTGCTCCACGGTGGAGCATGTGATTAGCATGCAGAGACTCTGAGTTCACTCGCTAGTGCCACAGAAGTTAAGTGCTAGGATTTAGTTCTCACAGATTAGAAGAATTTAAAGTGTTAAACCAATTTGTTATCTCAGAGAAAGTTTGGTTGAAACTAAAAATTCTGTGAAAAATGTGGATTGAGGTTAATTTGCTTAGGTCAGTTTTCTGGAGTTCTTAGGTGCCCTGGCCAACCTGGGTGGAGATAGAGAAGTTTGATACAGTAGGTCTATGCTTATGTAGAGGTCATCTAACCTGACAACAGTTTGTATCTGGAAGTCAGTGGAGGAGAAGAGGGATGAGGAAGAAGAATTTTGAATGCAAAAATAGATTCCAAGAGAAAAAAACCCAAAGCTTTGAGCAGCAAGAAATAAATATCAAACGTACTGTGTATGTTACTCGCGGTTGAGTCTCTCAGGCTGCCCTGCATCTGAATACTTTCTGTCAGAAATTACCCTAACTTGTCTTTAGCAAGGTCTCACCTTACATGGCCTGGTACCCGACAAGGCCCAGACAGGCGAATGGCGGTGCCTGGGTTCAAAACTATGCAGCCAGACTCTGGCACTGGATTCTTTGTAGTCATTGGGACCTTTTGAAAGGCTTGAAAATTGTGATAGCTTTGCTTTCCTACCAACTGCAGGATAAAAAATGTTTTTTAGAGGAAAGGAGGATTGCTGAGAAAGATGTCAGTTCCATTGAAAGAAACAAGCTGGACAAGTTATCCAAAGTAGACTTAAGACCTTCCTTTTCCTAAGAAAACCCATTCATACACCAGAATCACTAAAGGGGACAGTATTGCAGTGTTGCTTGTAACTTTCATTTCTGTGGCACCTTTCCCCAGAGTGAAGCTAATTGGCATTTCACTGATAGCTAGATGTTGGAGATTGTAGTTTAACTATGTAGAGAGTAAGATTACCACTCTAGAAATGGCAGATACTTAGACCTTATCCCAGACCCACTGAGTCAGAACCCCTGGAAGTTTCTTTTGCACATTACATTTAAAAGCCCTGTCAAGAGCATCGCCTGTGCCAGGGCCAGATCATTCATTCTCCCAGCCCTTCACATCCTGTTTTCAAGGTGATAGTCATGATTCTCAGTCTTGTTTGTACTTTGGAGTCACCTAAGAAGCTATTAAAAGTCAATTTTTCCAGGCTGCACCCCAGACCAGCCACATCAGGAATTCTGGAGATGAGTGCCAGGCTCCAGGAATTTTTGAACCTTCTCACATGGTTCCAACATATAGCAAAGCCTCTGCTTTGGAAAAGTCATAATGGGGCATGTAGCCTCGCTCTTTGTCAGTAGCTAAGTGAATGGTCTCCAGTCCTGATTTCTGTGGCCAGTAAGCCTGGGTCAGATTCACGTATCTAGTGTTGTAGGTCCAGTCCTTCAATGGAAACTATGGCTGAAGTTTGTATTGGTGTGTCATCAACTTGCTGGTGCTTCCCATCCTATAGGTTTGGACCCTGCTTTTCTTTCTTGGCTTCTGTAGTTTGTATTGAGTCTGTCTGAGGGTACACAGGGAAGCCATCATTTGGGGAGTCTGACTTTTTTTAGTTCTTTATATATTACAGATATTAATCCCCTGTTACAGGAATAGTTGGTAAAAATGTCTCCATTCTATAGGTGGTCTCTTCCGTGTTGTTTTCTTTGCTATGTACAAGTTTTGATTGACAAAATACCATTTGTTGGGGCTGGGGATATAGCTCAGTGGTTCCAGTGCCTGCCTTGCAAGCACAAGGGCCCGGGTTCGATCCCTGGTAACCACATAACAATACTGGGTGTGGAGACTCACCCCAGCAGCAATCAGTACCACATACCACAGTGCTGGGCATGGTAGATCACACCTATAATCCCAGCACTTGGGATGCAGAGGCAGGAGGATTGCTGTGATGTGAATTTGAGGCTGAGCTCAGGGCCAGCCTGAACTACAAAGTGAGACCCTGTCTCAAAAAAAAAAAAAATTGTTGATTTTTTTTTTTTTGTATAAGGGATTGAACTCAGAACCTTGTACATGCCTTGTACATGCCTTGTACATGGAAGGCAGGCACAGTGCCACTGAGCTAAATCCCTGGCCCCCATTTGTTGATTCTTTCTTTGGGGGGGTGGGAAAGGGTCTTGCTTTGTTGTTCAGGCTGGTCCTGAATTCACTGTATAGCCCAGGCAAGCTTCAAACTCACAACAATCCTCCTGCCTTTGCTTCCTAGTGCTGGGATTGCAGGCATGAACCACCACACCTGGCATTGTGGTATATGATATTGGAGATCAAACTTGGGACCTTGCGCTTGCCAGGTAGATGCTGGAACCACTGAGCTAAATTCCTGGCCCTTGATGTTATTTCCTTGTATAATTATGTGTCTGTTTATTTTATCTTCCAGCAGGTCAAGGGTTTCTGAACTATTCTGGTTATAGTTTAGTACATGGTTGTATATATGGGTCTAGTTTCAGTCTTCTGCTTGAGTATAGCTAGTTTTCCCTGTACTTTTACTGAAGCATGTGATTTTGGCCCCTTTGTCAAAGTTCAGGCAGCTGAATGTGTATGGGATTGTTTCTGCATCCTACATTCTGTTCTCTTTATTTACATGTATGTTTTTGTGCAAGTACTATGCTGTTTTTTTTTTAATTACTATAGCTTTGTAGTATAACTTGAAGCCTGGGATTTTGATGCTTCTTCCTTTCTCTTATTGCCCAGGACTGCTTTTACTATTATAAGTCTTTTTGTTCTCATATGAATTTTAGGATTATTTTCTCTAGTTTTGCAGGGAATGCTGTTGGAATTTTGATTGAGATTACATTGCCTACATTTCAGTTTTGGAAGTATCACCACTTTAGTTCTGCCTGTGCCTGAACAGAGGATGTCTCTTCATTTTCTTATGTCTTCAGTCTCTTTTTTTCAGAATACTGTGTTGTAGTTTTATTATAGAAGGCTTTCACTTTTTCAGTTGAGTTAAATGCAAAGTATTTACTTTTTCTTGAGGCTACTGTGAATGGTGATATTTCCTAACTTATTCCTTGGTGGGATTATGATTAGTATAAAGGAAAGTTACTAAATTTTGAGTGTTGATTCTGTATCTTGCTATATTGCTGAATTACCTCTAAGAGTCTTTTGGTGGATTTTTTTTCTTTTTTCGAGACAGAGTCTCCTTGTAATTCAGACTGGGCCTGAACTCACTATGTAGCTCAGGCTGGCCTTGAACTCATGATAATCTTCCTGCTTCTGCCTCCCAAGTGCTAGGATTACAGGCTCCAGCTACCACACCTGGTTTGGTGAAATATTTTTTGTCTTTTTAAAAATTTTTTTTATT
The DNA here is from genome assembly GCA_004026965.1 of Petromus typicus. NCBI lineage: Eukaryota > Metazoa > Chordata > Mammalia > Rodentia > Petromuridae > Petromus > Petromus typicus. Next base: position 35,435 of record PVIR01012024.1, on the reverse strand, counting down.
AAAGATCATGTCATCTGTGAATGACATGATTTCCTTTTCCTAAACATATCCTTTTTATTTCTTTTTCTTGGCTGATAACTCTAGCTAAATATTATATAGAATGAGACTGGTGATACCATAGTAGACATCCTTGTCTTGTTCCTGATTTTAGAGGAAATGCTTTCAGTTTTCCTCTATTTAATATGATATTGGGAGTATTTTTGTCATAATTATTTTTATTGGATTGAGATAGTCTTTTGATACCTATTTACTTCTGTTTTTGTCATGAATGGACGTTAGATTTTTGTCAAAGGTTTTTTCTGCATCTATTGAGATGATCATGTGATTTTTTTCCTTCTATTTCTGTCATGTATTATATTTTTTGGTTTGTGTATATTGAACTGTGATAAGGCTACCAGCCATGATAATATGATGTTTTTAATGCTTCATTGCATTCTTGTCAAGTATTTTTGCATCTGTGTTCATTACTGAGATTGATTTATAGTTTTAATGAAAACTTTGGTTTCGGAATTGAGTAGTGCTAGCTTTCAGGAATAAATGTATTATAGCCCAGCAGCTCTGGCGGCAGGAGGAGCGGTAGCGGCCGAGCAGCGTAGCTCCACAAGGCTCCATTGCGCAGCGGCCCGCAGCTTCCGCACGCACTCTGGGCGCCAAGATGCCCAAGAGTAAGGTCAGCTCGGTGGAAGGGGCGGCGAAGGAGGACCCCAAGAGGAGATTGGCGAGGTTGTCCCCTAAACCTGCTCCTGCAAAAGTGGAAACGAAGCCAGAAAAGACAGCGGGAAAGGGTAAATCTTCAGACAAGAAAGTGCAAGCAAAAGGGAAAAGGGGACCAAAAGGAAAACAGGCTGAGGTGGCTAATCAGGAAACTAAGGAAGATTTACCTGCAGAAAATGGAGAAACTAAAAATGAGGAGAGTGCAGCCTCTGACGAGACAGAAGAGAAAGAAGCCAAGTCTGACTGGTCACCCGCCATGTCTTATCAGTGGTCCCTGTCTCCCTTCTTGTACAATCTAGAGGAATATTTTTATCAACTATTTTGTAAATGCAAGTTTTTTAGTAGCTCTAAAAACATTTTTTAAAAGTAGAGAATCCCACCTCATCGCATTTTTTAATTGTAAATGATTTTTTTTAGAAGTGAAATCATTTGCTGGTTGTTTATTTTTTGGTACAACCAGAAAATAGTGGGATATTGAATTATGGCAGGCTTTGACTGTCTTGGGTGTCAGCTTAATATTCCATAGGTGGGGGCTAGTTTTATATCCTGCAATATAAAGCATACTAAATGGCAATTTGGAATCACAGTCGTGCATTTAATATGTCTTGGATATTTTAAACGACTTCTATTCCCTTGTTTTTAGTAGAATTGTTTCGTAAAGAAAACTGCTTCCTGATTGTTCCCCTGTCAGAATTGTGTGCGCTCTGTAACATCTTTTTTGGTTGTGGTAGTCCAGTTTGCCTACTTTTGTTCATGTGCTGTGAAAGATCAAAAATTTGAGTAAGTAGTGTATATGATATGAAATTGTGAATTGGTGAAATATAAGTAATATCTGCATTCAAAGATACTGGTACTTAATCCTCTTGTGGAAAATTTGTCTCCAAATTTGAAGCTGGAAAGTCACTGGAATAACTGAAAAAGAAACAATACATGTTTTTTTAGGTTTTCGGTACACGTGTTAAAAATTGTGTACAAAGTGAAATGTCTGTACTGATCCTCAACACACCCAATAAAATCTCAAAGATGTGGAAGACAAAAAAAAGAAAAAAAAGAATAAATGTATTATAAATAATGTAATGTACTTATTTGCTCAATGATGCAGCTCTTCAATTTTTTTGTATTGTGTTCATCTTAGTTTCATTAATTTCTACATTGATCTTTATGATTTCTTTCCTTGTACTACATTTGCATTTATACTATTTTTTCTGAAGAACTTGAGGTCCAACCTTAGGTTATTTATTTGGGCTTATTCTGTTTTTTTTAGTTCACAGAATATACTTCCCTCCTAGCACTGTTTTCATTCTGTCTCATAAATTCTGATGTAGTGTCTGGTATTGTTTGATTTGAGGAATTAATTTCTTTTGTGATTCATTGAGTGTTCAGAAAGGTGATATTTAATGTTTGAGTGTTTGTAAAATTTGCCATTAATTTCCAGTATCGGTGAATTATGATCTGATAATATACATGTGAAGGTTTTGATTCTTTTGTATTTATGTTAGCAAGTTTGTAGGGCATTGTATGGTTTAATGTTGAGGAATGATCAGTGTGCTACTAGGAAGAAGGTATATTCTGTTGTGATAAGATAGAACACTGTAGATATCTATTAAATCTACTTGTTCAGAAGTGTGACTCAGCACTGTTATTTGACATTTTTGTCCAGTTGATCTGTTTGTGAAAGTAGGGGTACTGAGGGCCTCTGTTGTTGGTATTTATTTGATCATTTTTACCTACCTGTGTTTGTTTTATGAAGCTGGGTATGCCAGTATTCAGTCCATATATATTTGCAATTGTCATCTCCTCCTTTTGAATTGTTTTAATTAATATGTGGTGACCTTTGCCTCTCTGATATGTTAGCTTGAAGTTCACTCATCACTCTTGATGATTTTTTTCCCAGTTTTTTTAAACTAATCAATTCCAAATCTTATGCTGTAAACTCCATTAGTTTCCATTTTGTATTGTGCACTCTCAGCTTACTGTGTAGAGCTACTTAGCAATGTTTAATGTATTCAGATTTTTTTGCTTTATTGCTGCTCTACATGAACCATTTCAAGATATAAACATGGCTCAGAATATTATAAATGAAAGCTTTTTAGTGTCAGGCTGAGTCATTCTTTCCTCATGAGCATCAAACACAAACACTGTTTTTTACCACATAGTATGATAGGAAATCGATGTGCTGGCCAAGATCTTCCTACCCCATCTGTAAGCAACTCCTTACACTGTAGTCCTCCCTTTTGAAAACAGAATTTCTCACCACCCCCCACTTCAGGGAAACCAGTGCTTTTTAGGGGCATGAGTTAAGTTTGTGCAACCCAAAACAATATTTTCTATGGTTTGGGTAGTTCTGACATAGGTCCTTTATCTACTACATGACTTAGAGCCAGGCAGTCCCTAGATATGTCTGTACATTGTGCATAGTGATATGTGTATAACTGCATACTTTTGAATACTGCAACAGTGATTATGCTGACTAAATCATACAAATGATTATAAAAAGTAATGTAAATGCAGTTGCCCTTGAAGAGGTGCCCTTAAAGTCCTTATTACAGGAATTTCTTTGAATTTGAGGCTAGCAAGATCTGAAATGATTTCTGAGTTAACATAGTCAGAGTTTGACAGTTTGTAGAGTGAGCATGACCCTCTATGCAGAAGTGGATGTTTAAGGAAAAGTCATAAAAGGATCCAAGGGGATGCCTGACAATCTAATGGACATCCCTGTTAATCCTGTGTCTTTCTCTGAGTTACTTTCTGCATTTGCAAAACACATTTTCGGGTCCTGGAACACATGTAAATTATAATCAGTGGAGTTTGCGTTGGTTAGTGGAAAAGAGTTCCTGGACTAGGAGTCTCTAATGGCCCTCTGGTTTCTTGGGGCAGGAGGCAGGTGAGGTGTTGACATACTGTGGTGTGTGGCTAGGCATGCGCTGCTGTATGGGGTGAGATGGGGGTTTGTGTGCACAGACTGGCATGATACCGTGTGGATATCTCCATTGTGCAAGTCTTAGCCATCCAGCCATTTATTCAGCCTGTGACCGTAAGCCCTGCCTCTTCAGTGAATCTTGCCTTGATTTCTTTTTTCCTTTCTCACCATGTTGCCCAGCCTGATCTCAAACTCCTGGGTTGAAGCAATTCTTCTCCTTTAATCTTCTGAATAGCTGGGATTATAGGCATACACCACTGCACCAGGGCTTTTTAAAAAACTGAAATATGGGGCCAGGGATTTAGCTCAGTGGTGCCTGTCTTGCAAGCACAAGGGCCCGGGTTTGATCCCCAGTAACTACATACAATACTGGGTGTGGAGACTCACCCCAGCAGCAACCAGTACCACATTCCACATTGTTGGGTGTGGTGGCTCAGGCCTGTAATCCCAGCACTCAGGAGGCAGAGGCAGGAGGATTGCTGTGATATGAGTTTGAGGCTGAGCTCAGGGCCAGCCTGAACTACAAAGTAAGACCCTGTCTCAAAAAAAATAAATAAGGTGAAAGGGGACAATGTTGAGATTGTAACAAAAGAGTAAGGAAACAAATTTTATATATATGGGGGGGTGGTAGGGTGGGTGGGGCTATGGGAAAAAATGAGAATTAAGTTGTGTCTTATACTGGTACAAATCCCCATTATGGAGTGCAATCATGATGTGTATATTTAATGTACCAATAAAGATCATTAAAAAAATTAAAAAATAAATAAATAAATAAAATTTTAAAAAATCAAAAAACAAAAACAACAACAAAAAACCCTGAAATAATCTCTTGGTGCCCAGCCTTTAAAATACAACATATATGGATTTAGGATGTTTCTGTTTCTTTGCTTCTTTCACAGCTTGACTTGCTATTGGTGGTGCTCACATTTGATATTGGACATACCATTTTGTGAAGCTCAGGTGCTGGGACCACAATTAACTTCCTATGCTATGAACACATGGGAGCTTCATACACAGCTCTTTGGACTTTAAAATTGAAAGGCTTGAATCCCCCAAAAAACTTTCCTTATGATGGGGCAAAGCTATTTTATTCTCTCAGGAAAGCATAGGAAGGGGGAATTGCCACTTTTTCTAACATCCTGGATGACCTCTCCAGGTGAGAGAACGGAGAATGTTAGGTTTGGAAAAAGGATCTAAGGGATCATTTGGTAATTTAAGAAAAGAGCCAAAAGATGTAACTTAGGTCTCCACTCCACGCTTTCTACTGAGGAGGCAAAAAGAAAGAGGGGAACTTTGTTTATGCTGGGAAATTTCTCTTCTTAAGACTTATTAAATGAGGCTGGAGATTTAGCTCAGTGGTTCCAGTGTCTGCCTGGCAAGCACCAGATCCCAAATTCAATCCCAGGTAACCACATACCATAAATACTGAGCATGGTGACTCACTCCTGTAAGGACAGCACTAGATAATCACATACGACAGTGGCGTGTGTGGTGGCTCATGCTTGTAATCCCAGCACTCAAGAGGCAGAGATAGGAGGATGTCTGTAAGTTCAAGTCTGACCTGGGCTACACTGTGAGTTCAGAGCCAGCCTGAACTACAAAGCAAAACTCTGTCTCAAAAAACTACAAAACAAAACAAAACAAAACAAAAACACCAAAAAACCCCTCAAAACAAGCCCCTCTCCCCAACCCTCAAAACTTATTAAATGATGATAGCAATATTTACCAGCAAAGTTTAACACTGAAATTCTATAATTAATTCACCCTTCCATGATTATGGCCACCAATGCATTGGAATGTTTTTCCCTAATCTTTTCTGTGCAGATATAAACAGTCATCACTGTAGTTATCATTTTCAGAAATGGCTTTATTGTGCAATTGTTTTTTCCTTAATGATAGAGTGTTTACTCATTACATGAAGTGCTAACATTTTTACAGCATGAGATTTCCTTTGGTAGCATGCATCATAATTCTTCTACTCCTTATAAGGTTCTTAATAAGGAAATTAGCAGAGACTAAGGGAGCCCTCCATGGTGTTTCGATATGTTCAAATTTAAAACTTAGATACTGATATCAAGAACCTGGGTACATCATTAAAATGTGCTGTAGTGAAGAAATACATATGTTTATCCCATTACATCATAATTAGAAAATAACTATTTACATGACATTTACATTGTATTGGTGTTGTAAATAGTCTAGAGATCAGGGCCTGAGAGGATGTACATAGGTTGTATGCAGATAGTGTACAACTTTGTATAAGGAACTGGAGCATCTGTGAATTTTGGTATGTGGTGGAAGGAGGTCCTGGATGCAGACACTCAGGGATACAGAAGGGTGACGGTTTATCAGGTCTTATCAAAGTGAATTAGGAGACAGATACATAGTGACTTTTGAGACACTGCCTTGAGTGTGCTGAGCCTGAGCTATGGATGTGTGACTCGAGCATTCCCTGAAGCCCTCTGGCTCCTTGAAGCTCTGTCAAGGGAGGGTGTGGCTGTGTTGGAGCTTCTGTGGTCTCACAGTCTGATCACTGGCTGCTTCACAGAGAGCAGAGACCAGCAGCAGGCCTAGATTCCAGCCTTGGGGATTTGCCTGACAGCAGGGTGCAAATCTCAGCTATGAAATCACTGTGGGAGATGGTGGCCATAGCTCTAATACACTTTAAAAGCAAGGTGCCATCCATGGACTGTCAACTGAATTTTTCAATGTCTTTGATAGTTTCTTTCCCCTTGTTTACTTAAAGGACAGAAACTGTGTCTATGAAGAGCTAGCTGCCCTCTCTGCTGTAGGCTCCTGGCTTGTGAGCCCAGTGGGGGACCCCTTTCACATCTCCTACCCACCTGCCTATCTTCGGCTTCCAGGCTGTTCTGTGCCACAGAATGGAAGGAAGGAGGGAGCAGCATCCTCACCCTCACTTTGGGAGAAGCTCTAGTCTTGCAGCATCCTTTACTTTTCTAAGACAGACAAATGACTCACGCTAATAAAAGGGGAAACGAAGGCAACACTGGATAAGGTTTCTCATAAAAATCTCCTTCACATCTCTTATCCCAACATGCTGAGCTTAACATTTGTATCTTATATTTACTAAAATTTTTATTATAAACTTCTTTTCAGCACATGTAACTCTTATGCATTTATTTATCTTATGGGCCACAGAACTTCTGCCCAGTGGGCTGTAAGGCCCTCACCATGATGTGACCAGCGCCTTGGCCTGTGGAAGACTCTGCATCATTTCACTGCCTTGCTACGAGTTCCCTGTTTGGCTCTGGCAACAGTGAGGGAAATGGTGAAGCAAGATGGATCCAGAGCTTAGATGTGTGTGTGACAATTTTTTTTCCCCTCTCACCTCACTTACATAAGAGAAACGAGGCTTTTCTCGAATTACCCCGATAATAATCAGGTTCTTTCTAGCATCCTTTTCCATATATAGACAGTCTTGGATTCACAGAAAGGTACCCTGCTTGAGTTTCTCATTAAATCAACAGTTTGCTCATTAGTTGAACCTTCCTTTCTGTCAGCTTCCTCTCCTATCTAGTCAGCTTCCTTATCTGCATGTTAACCTGCGCACCTTTTGAAGGTATTTCCACACTCTGTGCTTGTAATGTGAGAGATAAAAGTGAATCCTCCCTGAAGTTTGTTTTCTTTTTTCTTTTTTTTTTTTTTTAGGTTTTTTGAGACAGGGTCTCACCTTTGTGGTTCAGGCTGGCCTTGAGCTCAGCCTCAAACTCACATCACAGCAATCCTCCTGCCTCTGCCTTCCGTGTGCTGGGATTACAGGCGTGAGCCACCACGCCCAGCACTGTGCTATGTGGTCCTGGTTGCTGCTGGGCATGAGTCTCCATGCCCAGTATTGTATGTGGTTACTGGGGGATTGAACCCAGGTCCTGGTGCTTGCAAGACAGGCGCCAGAACCACTGAGCTAACTCCCTGGCCCTTTCTTGTATTTTTTCTTTTTACATGTACCATAATCATAAACTTTCAAACTTAATTTTTGACTGTATTTTCTCTTAGAATATAAATATTAGTTATGAGAACTCCAATTATACGAAGTAGCAATACACAGTAAAACTTTGTTTTGTGTGGCTAATTCATTCCACTTGTAATCCAAAGCACTTGTTTATCAAAGCACAGAGACAGAAGAACTGGTTGTCATCACATGACATCCAGTGTGCTATCCCTCCCAGATCTCAAAACATTGCTCCTTTTTCAGGTCAAAATTTCTTAAAATGACTGCTTGTCATGTGCAACACTCAGCGACCAACTTACTTGTCAGCCAAGGTTTGACTATAGATTTTCAGATGTTCACTACCAAGATGCAATAATTATTAAGATTTTGCTGCATTTTTACAAATGTTTTAACTGTTGCCAATATCTGTGGCTAAAGTATTCTAAAGCAATTTCCAGGTATGCCATTATACTGCGACATATTTCAGTATGCATCTCTGAGAAATGTATTTTTATGCATTACCAGAATGTTATGATACTGAAAAAATTCTCAGTATGAATATTGTTTTTAAACATTTTTCCTCCAGATGACAAAGGCTTTGTGGAGTTATTTCTCTAAGTCATGAATGAATGGGACTTACATCATCGATAAGGAATGGCTTTACATTTGAAGGGGCGCTGAATTCTGAGCAAGCTTCTGTAATGGAGATACTGTGGCACACCTTGGCATGCCACACTGTTTATAGTAGAGCAGATCTGTGTGAGACAACCACTGGAAGATACCTAATTGCTTTGCTTTCAAAATAACTCAAATATAAGATTATTTTACTCAAGGCATTTCTATACATTTGTCTATAAAGGAAACCATCATAGGAGAAGGGAGTTTCTTATCAGATGGAAATTAGCTTATAAAGGGAAGCTAACAACTTACATTTGCTTATTTACATGTTTATATCTTAACACTCTTTTACATCTAATTCCACAAATTTTTGTAGCAAAATTGGATTTCTTGACCTTTGATAAGTTAGTTTTTCTAAAATTAACAAAATAACTATTATAAAGTGAAAGACATCTGTAATCATAGTGCTTTTTGTTTTTAATATTTTGTCATTCTGTTTCTACACATTTTTAATATTTTACATAGTTAGAGTCAAATCTGTGGTTAATGCTGTGGCTTTTGGAAATATCTTAAACTGAATCTGAGGTATTTAAGTTACAGAAGTTAGAATTAAGTAACTCCACATGGAAAGACATCAGGCCTTCAATCCCGGTAGGTCTTTTCTATCCTTAGCCGTGGTCTCTGCTTTTTCCTTTGTAACGTAAGAAACTTGCTTATACTGTATTATCTTTAACTAAAAAACTGTTAGCATCCTGGCCACCTTTATTAGAACAAGAGAATTTCACTGTCAGCAGCCACCCCCGAAATATGCATACTTCCCATGGTTGCATCCTTGCAGTGAACTTAGTTTCCTCTGGGATAGGTTGCAAGTGGAATGGTTGTAGAATGTGAGATTTTAAACTTTAAAAACAGATGTCCTGTATCTGACCCAAGCTTAATATCCTTCAGTGGTTTCTCATTTCCCTTTAAATAAAATCTCTATTTCATAGCCTGTCCTTTCAGGCCCTGAGCGACCTGGCCTCTGCTGTCTCTCCAGGCTCGTGTTGTGCTGTTCTTTAGTGCAGCTTACTCTTACTTCTTTAAATAATACCTATTCTATTTTCTTCTTGGATAAATAGTTTTCCCTATTTAAAAATTCCTAATCCCACCTATTAATCCTTTAGAATTAAATTTCACTGTCACCTCCTCAATGAAATTTCCCTGAACATTTTTGAAGGAGTATCTCCCATTCATACCTCATGGTTCTTCATTTTTGGTCCTATGTTTTGTTGTTGTTCTTATACAATTTGTAACTCATTTTAAGTGTCTTTCCTGAGGATAACGCAGGACAGGGACCAAGTTTCCACAGTTTGTTTTTGCTTCTCTTGTGCTCAGCACACTCTCTAGTCCCACAAGATCTACATTTGTGAAAGAGTAAATGCACGTTACTGTGCAGTGAAACTGTCTTCTGTAACAAAACCATGTGTCTCATTTGTGGATTTAAGTCTATACTTGGATTTATTCCAGTTATGTAATGTAGTTTATAATATGTAAAATAGAAGAAGATAGCATAAATTTAGGGGAGAAAAAAGTACAAGAAAAGATAAACAAGGCTTGAGGTTTAGGAGTAGAGCCAAGAGTGCAGGGAAGATATGTAACCCGAAGAGCCATAGGCTTGCTGTGGGTGAACCATTTGGCTCGGAGCTTTCCAGCATCCAGTGAGGAAAGATCAACTTGACAAGTCCATATGGTGAACACAGAACAGTGCCCAAGAGAACTACAACTCTTCTCTGTGTTAAGACCAAAGAGAAATTTTACCCAAGGGTTGTCATAAAGAGTGTATAATGTGATGAAGATTGTCATTTAACACACATGGCAAATTTCACAGGAACATTCTTCTAAGGACCTTCAAAATACAGTCTGTTGCTGTCTTGCCAAGTAGTTTATTTAAGGTTTTATAGTGGGCCCATAAGATACCGTCCAGGTTATCTGTTCTCTATCACGGTGTATTTGCTGTTGCGGTTTATGCCACTGCCTACTTCAGGAGTTTACCCACATGTGAGGAGGCAGGCTGGCTGTGTTTTTCAGCTCACTTGTAACTATTTCTATTTGTCCTAACGAAGTATTGCTTTTATCATTGCTTGTTTCTTTGTATTTCCCTTTGTTGAATAGCTCAGAGACCCTACTGCCTTTCTGGCATTTCTTAGTCCCCCTATGTGTCCCTAGGTCTGGTGTACTCTTCCTTGAGCAGCATATTGTACATGAAGTATGTTAGGTTCCCAGATGGTATTTTGAGAATGTCAGAACTTCCTCATCCTCACATTTGGTAACCATCTCCTGACTCTGAAGCGACCAGCTTTCTCTGCTGTGATGCACGGTTTTCTTGTTTACCTTCTGAAGGTTGTGGGACTTTCCTTTAACTCATGAATGAGTTCATGTTCACAATCACCGGGGATTCTAAAGATAATGGACTTAAGAGACAGGAAGTTGTCTTCCTTAACTTTGTAAAACAGTCTTTTCATGAGGGAGCTGTCCACTTAGAATATAGCTACTTGGGCTAAACTGAGCTCCAGAAACCTTCATAACAGTAACTTGGCCTCCTGAGTGTGTATGGTGACAGTAAGGTTGTTGTAAATTTAGTTGTTGTTTTCTTTTCCCTTTCTGATGTGTAACAAGGTATTGAATATACCAATCATTGTTATGAATGATAGACAGAATTTACTTAATGCATAGCTAGAATATAATGTAAAATTTTCTCCTGTGGAATCATTTTTTGTGCCACTGATTGGATAAACTTTCCTCACTGAGCACGAGCGCTGCTCATAGGAGCAAAGGTATTTGGTGGTAAAGCTGAGCAGTCAGTTGTTTTAACTTGAGGGGTTTTATTGACCATGCTGTTTCTCTTGTTTTGTGCTTTATGAAAAGCTGTGGGTGATAAAAAAATCAGAGTGTATAGGGAAGTACAAATGGTAGTCTCGCTGAAGAAAGAAAATGAAAAGCTTTCAGAGTAAAACCTGCATAAGATTAAATCCTGGATTTACCCTGCTAAAAGCTATGGTTATTTATTAAATTCCTGTAGAAATAACTTGTTATAAATCTGAAGTTTTATAGATCCTAAGCTTTTTCCCTTATGAGAGTAGTTATTTTTATAACACAGTTGTTGATTACACAAGATATCTTAGAAATGCAACTATTGTGTAATAGCAGAAGAGATTGTGCCTGTTAAATATTTTCTGGACAGTTCCAAATTGTCACATAATAAATTATTATAGTTTTGGTTGTGTTCAAAAATGTTCTTATTGACCTTGTTTTTAATAATTGTTATAAATCGTTTGTATTAAAAAGTTACTGTGTTCTAGGTACTGGGTTAAACAACATATATTATCCTTCTCAAATCTTAAATGGTTTTTAATTCTCATTTTGCAAATGAGATCATTAAGGCTTAGGTGTGTCAAGCAACTCAAAGTCACATGGCTTTTAAGTGGTGGACTCATGTTTCCAACTGAATTCAACAGTTCAGTCATTTCTTGGTCACTTTTGAAAGAACTTCATTCTCTTATCCGTCATCGATTACTGCTTAAGCTACCCTATCACTTGGTGGCTTAAAATAACAATTACTCTCTTGCACAGAGTTCTGTGGGTTTGTAATTTGGGCAGAGCCCGGTGAGGATGGTTTGGCTGAGCTCCACGTGGTATTGACTAGGGTGACTCAGCCAGGGCTGAAGGAGCCGAGATAGCCTCATTTGGGCCTGGGCCTTGGTACTGGCTGCCAGCAAGGGTGCCACTGTTGTCCTTCACCTGAGCCCCATTATTCAGGATGCAGGCTGGACCCAGAGCCAGAAGCGCTGAAGGCCGATGTTATTGAAGACCTGAGGAGCATCGGTCACTTTCATTGCACCCTGTTGCTCAAATCACAGGACAGGGCCAGTGCAGAGGCTGGGGGGGAGGGGTTGGAAAGATTGACAGAGATGATTATTGCAGGTGAAGTACAGTGGTTGTCTTCACTGTGGTCTCTACACACTACCCCCATGGACTATGATCCTACACTTAACATTTTTATTTCTTTCTCATCTCATGTGGGATATTCTCATTTCTGAAGCAGCAACTCTTAACCATTTTTTGATATTTCTAATTCTCCTTAGATTTGCTGTACATATTTAGAGCCCTTGGATCCAAGTTCTAGTCACACTATATCTACATTAGTTCATGGAGAATTCCTCAGGAGTACAGGCTCCCCTGCACATTGATGTCCTTGCTACTCTTCTTCCCATTCTTCTGAGTGTTGTGCGAGTTTGTCGTTCATTTAGTGAGTTTGTCATCCCTTATCTCAACACTAGCATCCCACCTGCTTTTCCATGATTTCCCTTGGATTGGGCATTTTCCTGGCTGGTTTCACTGGCTTTCTTGCAGCACTAACTCTTTTTACCTCTCCACTGTCCTTCCATCTGTTCTGATGAGTAGTGGCAGCCTCGGGGTGCTCCTTTCCTCTGCCCTTACCACCCGTGTTCAGGCTTGTGTGGCTTCATCCCTCACTTAACTCAGTGGCTTGGTGACCATTCTTCCTGCCTTATCTCTTCCTACTACTCATATTCTTCCCGCAGCTGCTGGTCTCTGGAAACATCTTCAGTAAAACATCAAAGATCCTCCCCTCAGACCAGTCACGAATTGCCAGGTATTAGACTTGCTCTCCTCACACTCAGGACATGTCAGCAGCTATGGCCTGCTTCACCCAAACCCTGTGGCATTTAAACAAGAAGCCTAAGGTGATCATGGAGAAGTTGCCCCTGGCATAGCTGTGCTGGAGACTGAATTATGCCATAACTTTTGAATGGCACTCTTAGGCTTTGGTCTTATTTTAAGGATTTTGAAGATGGTTTGTAGAGTAGAGTGATAGGATTGGACATTCAGTGTGAATGAAGACTGATGCGGGGGATGGAGTGCTTGGTGGTGTGTAGGATACTTGCTAAGAAGGAGACAGACAGTCTCCTTGGAAGTATGGAGGTGTTATGTACTGGAGTCATATGGGATGTGGGTCAGCCATTGCTGCGCACACACACGTGACTGAGACAAGCCCCAGTTCTGAGGTGGGTGATAACTCTCCACCCTCACACGGTCTTCTCTTAACGATCATCCTGTTACCCTGGCTCCACACTGGATCTTTGTTCTGCAAACACAGCTACCCGCTTCAGGTCCTAGATTGATTTTCCTCACCCTGTGCATGCCTTTGTCACAAACTTCCTCACAAAATTTACCTCTAGGGCCCCCGAAGAAGACGTCCAGGAGTTCTCATTTTTCTGCAGTGAGTGTATATTGTTAGCGAAGTAGAAAAATGTACCTTGTAGCTTTAAGAACATGGCTTGTGGCTTTGCTGGAAGCCTGATGCTAGTAGAAAGCCTTTTGTCTGTGTGATGGAGCTTGTACAGAGTATCATTTGCTCCTGGCTTTCACAAAAGATAGAGGGAGGGTTTTTTTGCTGGCCATTAAAATATTAGTGGCTTTGCTATCTCCAAAGAGCCCAGTCTCCCTACAGGTAGTCTGAGTTACTCACTCCATTTCTTGGTACCACTGCCAGCATTTGCCTGCCTGTCACGTAGCCTCTGCTTGCTGGTGATAGACTCTCAGCTCCCCGGGTTCCTCCTCTGTAAAGCCACACTCCGGAGCTTATAGTAACTGCTGCTAGTGGCAGTTGCTCACAAGATACATTTGCTGAATCTCTTTGTGAGCAACAAGTTTTCGGTGGGAAACACTTAACCAGGAAGAGCCTGGCTCAGGGTGTATCCATCGACTCGTATCTGTAAACATCACTGCTCTTGAGTGTGAAGCTTCCTGACCTTAGCAGTTCATTCTATTTTACCTTCAGAGGAAAAGCATGTCTCCCTGTTGTCTATTGGTGATGGCCAGATGTTTTCATGAATACGGAAGTGTTACAGCTGGAGTTATTTTACAATGTGAGTTGAACCAGACAAGTAGGTGTTACAATGATGTTTTATACTCCAACTTCTCAAAGAATTTTCATGTTAGTTTGCTCCATTTAGTAAGTTCACCTGACTATTCCACACTTAGAATGGAGTAAGACCTTCCGGATGGTCCTTTTTCTTCTGCCATTACCAGTTTTCTAATGTAGCATTTTAGTTACTATTAACCACTGGAAGCCTTTAATGTACATAAACAGAGAAGTAGCCCACACGTTTCCCATACCATACAAGTAAAATTAGACTTACAGTGCCAAGAAAAGGAAACATTCTGTTACCTGAAGAAGCAGGTATTAGCCTGAGACAGATTTTCTTTTCTATGTCCTCAGGAGAATGCTTCTATCTGAGAGGAAATACCTTGGCTGGTGGGACAGGCAGTGCAGGCCAGGCCCCTGCAGAGCACACCAGAGTTTTAGGTGGTCATACGTTCACTCGGAGGCTGCCAGCTGCAATGGGTAACTGTTCTGCCCTCTGTGAATAAAGGCTCCATGCAAACTCTGGATAGAGCCTGCAGAGAAAACTACAGGGGAATCTTATTTGAAGTTAAGACTACGTTTGTCCCTAGACTTAGATTTTACAGAGAGGAAGCCGATGGAAGGTTGTGTGACAAGCACCTCCATTCCCCTTGCTCCTTGTCAGGCTCTCATTTTGTTTCTGCCTCAGCTCACCCTTTAATTGTTGGTGTTTTCTGAATCAGTCAGGGGTCATTAGTTGTTAATTAGGAAGGGGTACTTAATTGTGACAACCTCTTTTAAAGGGCTGGGAAAGGAGGTAGCCTGAGGGTTTGTGTTAAAGAGATAATTTAAGTAGCTGCTTCTGTTTACTGAGGGTTGACTATTGGGGGATATCTGGACAGTGGCAATGCCCAGGGTTATTACAGTGGGTCTGTTGTCTTGATCAGCACCTCCTCATCCTCCTAATTAACTCTTCTCCAGTTATTTAACCCTTCAATTGTCAGATGTGTAAGTACGGTTGCTTCCCTTCTCTGAAGCTCCATCATCTGAACCTCTGTTGTTGAAAGCCTTTACTGTGGCCTTGGTATGTGTGCCCTCCAAATTCGTAGTTGAAACAGAGCCCCTGGGGTGATGTTACTAGAAGGTGAGAGGCAATTAAGGCTTTGCCCAGTGAATGAGATTAGTGCCCTTCTAGAAGGACCCTAGAGAACTCTCTCTTACCCTTCCTTCCACGTGAGGATGGGATGAGAAGATAGTCTGCACCCTGAGAAGCGCCTCACTGGAACCTGATGTTGCATCCGGAGACCAGACTTCTAGGCTCCAGAGTGGTAGGAAACAAGTTCCTGTGTATGAGTCATCCAGTTTATGGTATGTTGTTACAACAGCTGGAACAGACTGAGACAGCCCTGTGGGCTCCACAAACAGTGCATCTAAACAGACTTTCCTCTTCCACTCTTCCCCTTGGCCCTTGTGCCTTAGATGTTGGTTAGTGGCTTCACCACCAACTTCCCAGCCTCCCAAATGGCAGTCACAAGATTTATCCACCTCTCTCTTCCTTACCTTTCAGCCTTCTCTGTGATCACACAGTTGATTACTAAGTCCTGTCACTTCATACATTAGGTCTTTCCTGTCCTTCCTTGCTGTCATTCAGCTTATTTCTTCCCTTAATGGCCTCTGGTCACAGCCTCTGAACTGCTCTTGTCTTCCTGAGTCCCATATTTCTGACAGTCATCTCTCAAGGACAAACAACCTGAATACACCTAGCTCTGCACTCCTACAGAGCTGTCCTCTTAGCTTGGCCTACCTGCCTCACACACATCAGTCCATAATCCCATCTCTTCTTTCCTCTCCTCCGCCAAGATCTAGCCACACAGAACTCTCAGCATCATTGGTGAGAAGTTTCCCTTCCACACTGGAACACTTTTGAAAATGAAAGGAGCACTCTTAATGGTTACATTGACACAGTAGACAAACACCTGTCCTGGCCTAGGCAGTTGGAATGCACCCTCGCTCTAGGTTCCTTCTTCCGTAGAACACCAGTTCCTGTTTTCATCTTTGAAACTAGCCCATTAGTTACCTGCTCTGTACATCTTTTCCTTACCACCCCAAAGAACATTTGATTTCCTCCCAGTTCCTGTAACTGTTTTTAATTAGGCTTTATTAAAAAGCCAGAGTGTGATCTACCTCCCACTAGGTGTCTTTCCTCTTTAATTAGTCCATGACAGTAAGAATGCTCTTATTTTTCTTTGTATTTTTCCCACCAAGCCTGGTGATTGACACGTGAAAATTGTTTAGAAAGTCTTTAAAGCTATTCACTTATCATTTTAAATGAAGTATATTGAACTTGGGAGTCATTTCTAGGTATCATGTTGCTATTATATACCTTTATGATAAACCTTATATTCATACAGAATTTTGGAATGTACAAGGTGCTATATTTTGTTATCTTAGGGCAATTGTGTTTACTTGTTCTGCCAGCATCATCTCCTCTCTGCCTGGCTGACTTGTCCAGAGTTAAATGCCATTTAAGTCTGTCTGAACTTGCCATTAAGTCATATTCCTATAGCTTCTACATCACGCAGCAAATCACATTTTGTACTTGTACATTTGGGTGCTTGTCAGTGTAATTTTCCCTCAGCTAGACTAGTAGAGGAAAGGTACTGTTCTGGTCACCTGCTACAGTGGTTGGCAATGAGGGGGCAGCTGGTATTCAGGGAATGAATAAAGTAAGTCAATCTTCATTAGCTGTAGTTTATAAATAATATAATTCACCTTACCAACTTGCTTAACCAAAAATTTATGTGTGACCCCCCAAATCAGTACTCACTGTACTTTTCCTGGTCATTTGAGGACATGAACAGAGCAGTGAGCTGGATGCATGTTCCAAACTGAGGTGGAAGGCTGACTCTTTTTGTTTTTCTTCTTATACTATAAAAAAAAGTCTTTTTATAGTCTATGGGGGCCCTATGTTTTAGACAGATAGATCAATAGACAGATCAACAGCCAAATAGAGTTTTTGATGATATCATTATTGAAAATGTCCCAAATGTGGCACCACGGTGTTGTGCAGCCTTCCTGAGCTCAGGAAGGCTCTGACACGCCCCTCACAAGAAGTGTATATGTTAGGAAAGCTTTGTGGAGGCATGAGTTACAGTTCTGTTCACTTTGCCTTTAATGTTAATGAATCAGCAATGTGCATGAATAAAGTCTTTAAGTAGAGACGTAATACATACAGTTATGGTTTGATTGATGGATTCAAAGTGCTCTGGCCAAAGGCTTGCAGGAGCCCAAACCTGTATTTCCCCTAAGAGCTACAGTTCAGTATTCACTAATTTGGCAGTGACTTTAAAAGACAGAGTACTTGAATAACGAGAACTGCTTGTGGTAACCTCATTTCTTTCATTGTGGAAATTAAGACTCCAAGGATTTAAATGTCTTACATCAGAGCAGTCAGCTAATGACTGTAACATTTAACTTGCATTTATTGAACAAATATTTTTTGAGTTTTCATTCAGGGGATGTGTATATTTAACCCTTTGGATCTTTAAGCTCTAAACCAAATTCATGTAAATAGAATCTTAACTTCTTTGATAAATGGTTGTAAACAAATAAGCTAGCTCTTTTGCACAAATCATCAAACTCCTTTTGAGCTTGACCAAAAATATTTACTGTATTTTTTGGTCTCCAGTCTGTAGGTCCATAGAGACACTTGTTACATGTTTGAAATGTTTTCTTAAATTGCAAAATTTTCCAGATGAATTCCACAATGGAGTATGTTAGCAGTATATTATTGGAACATCTCCAGGGAAAAATATCTTTGGTCAAAGAGGGAAGACACATTAAAAAAAAAAAAAAGAAAATACCCAGACCATGGTCATTAAGGAGCCATGAGAGGAAATGCTTCGGAAAGATATGTTTATTTATGTATTTCTGTTAGTCCCAGCATCTGCCAGGTACAGGGATGTCTGGATGGAAAGGGCACTTGTAAAGCTGTGGTTGCCCTTTTGGACATGATATTATTAAGTTATTCCAATGCAAGACCATAGTTTCTGCAAATTACTTTGGTGAAGCCAATTTCCTAAGCATTTCAGGAAGTATTTTTGGATTACTTCACTTCATGTTTGAAAAATAAATTGTGTGGGTTTTCGTTTATTTTTGGGAAGCAGAAAATGTGGTAGAATCTCTGCCTTAGGTGGGTATCATTTTAAATCAATTTCCATCTGAAGAAAGCAATAAGAACACATACAGAAATGTCAAAGCTGAGCCTTGGGCAGTATTTATCTAGTGTGGTTCAAATAGTTTGTGTATACTAGATGTTTAAATTAAGCTCCAAAAGGCTTTGCCACTGCACAAACATACCCAGAATATCATAAGGGGAATATTCTGGGAACTGTAATTAAAGCTAGTATCTAGGCATGGGAGTACATTCCACTAAGAATAAAGTATTAAAGAGATTTTTGTTTTCCCTGATAAACCAGATTGATACCAGTATAAAACAGGAGGCTGTGGATCGCTATGAGAAGTTGGGGTCTTCATTTAAGAGATATTTTCATTTTTTATTTTTACTCCCATATTGGGATGAACGATCATTTGCTTGCGTAGGTAGTTTTGTGCTTTTGAGTGAAAGGCTTATGTTTCCAGGTTGAGCTGTAGCTAGTCTCTAAGATGATTTTGTTTGAATTGAGAATATGCCTCCCTTCTACTCGGCCAGTTCTAGTGACTGCAGGCTGGACTTGAGGCACTGTGCCTCCTGTAGCTGGGTGTCCATGTGCGGAATAAAGCTGCATAGAGTGCTGAGCTCTGGAGAAGCCACCACAGTACACATCTGAGAAACACAGATGAGCTCCAAACAAGTATTTTCCATGGCCTGACTTTAAGGACATGGCTCGAAGAACAGGAACAATGTTTTATAAGGAAGTGGACTCAGTTAAATAGAAACATAAAATGGGGGAGGGTCCTTAGAGCCCTATGGTCTGTGCCATCCCCTCAGTGTCACAGATGACTAAACTGTGGTTCAGTAACTTTCATCCATATTTGTTCATGTAGTTTGGTGGTGCTGTGGGGAAAAGTTTCTGCTTAAGTCCAGTCAGAACAACATCATCTCCTATACATATTTCTGAGTATGACACAGCCATGTGTTGGTGGGTACTGTGGTCAGGCCTGGCTGTGTAGTATTAGGACCCAGGTGCCCCCAAATCCCACTATCACAGGAAGGTACATCCCTGGCATGGTCATCTTTTCTGGCTACATATTAGGTAGGTTTGATGTGATTTTGTGTCATGATATCTTTTTCTTTCCCTATGGCATATCATAAATAAAAATTGCTAAATATACAAGCAAATCACTTCTTGTAAACATTTAGAAATTTTGGAAACAGATTTTTCTCTGCTTGTGTTCATGCCTTTCAATGTCTGAGAGCTTATGTGGTGCCTGAACACTTCAAAAACTTGGTTGTTTGAAAGCAGTGTTGACATCTGTGTCTCTGGATATGATGGTGTCTGTGCTAGTTTTTCATTAAAAATTAGGTCCTGTGAAAAGATCATGTATATTCTTTTGACTGAATCCACTAAGAATATTTTTGGAATGTGTTCCAACTTCAGTGTGGGAGGTCCCATTTCCTTACACAGTTTCTTTAGAAACATAATCTACACTATTTACGCAAAACCCTTCTCTGAGAAGGTTAGAGTCTTGTGAGTCTTTATTTCAGGATCTCAGCAGCTCTAAGAGTTCAACTGGAGTCCCTCAAGAGAGGATTGTATGGCATGCATGAGCTTGGACTGCTGTTCTTGCTCAATTTTAAAGATGGATATTTGTGAGGATCTAGACACTATTATGGTGCTAATGGAAATACAAATTGGCTGGGCCTTTCTGATTTTACATCCCTATGTGTCAGATCTTTTTTTCTTGGAACACAATGACATTAAGAAAGATAATACTATTTAGCAACATTGACTGAGTACTTTTATGTACCACGTACCATTGAATATTGGATATCTTTTATTAAATCTTTGCAGTAGTCATAAAAGGCAACTGATAACATCAGGCTGTCCACCTTTTGTAGATGAACACACCAATAGGAAAGGTAGGTGCCCTGCCCACGTCACACGGTTCATGTGGGCCACCTGCCTTCCCAGCCCACATCCTCAACTTTTTACTCTGATGTACTGTCTCTGATGGCTACCGTGTAACCTCCTTCATAGCCGTGTTACAAAGAGCCTGTAATGGATCTATTCATTATTTCATCAGATGTTAAAAAAGATAAGCCTAAATATCGGTGTCTGAGGAACTTAAAACTTAACAGAAGAATCAGAGCCACTGATGGCAGCCATTTGAAAAGTTACCACAGGATTCTGAGAGTTGTGCTCCATGTGTGAAGAGAGATCTGTTATACAATTTTCTCTCGTGATCAGGTAGGGTACAAGTAGAGGTGAGGGGGGAGGTCCTGGTCTCTTTCTCTCTTCTCCTCTTAGTTCTCTGACTGTTTGGTTCCTGCATGCAGAAGTACCTGTCTCTGAACCCTGCCTGGAAGCTTGCCCCCCACCCCAAACCTATCTTTGGTGTTTTGTCCTGTAAGTTTTGCAGAGTTGTCTGGCTCTCTCTGAACCAGGGTGCAATGCGGCACATGCCCGTGATTAGTGGCTTCCTGGGGTAACTCAGTTTTTTTCCAAAGATAATAGTATTAAGGAAACGGGACACTCAAGGTAGATCTTTAGGCTGTGAAAGACTAGGGATAGAGCCATTTAGTGGCCTAGGACTGTATATTCCCTTGTCCCCTGGAGGTGTCCATGAAGATCCTGAACTGCTTCCTAGACAGTATGTTCATCGTCCTACTTGGAATAGTGTTTTCTGGGTTTAATGAATGGCAGGTGACAGTGGTGGTCTCTGGATGTTGAAGTGCCCAAGGTGAAAGTATGGGTCCTCTCTCTGGTCTGTAAGCAAAGTTTATGGTTGTGTTAGGATAAACTAGTAAGAGTAGTTTCTGTAATAGAGGAAACCCACAAAACTAGCACCTGTATATAAGGACTTTAACTCTAGACAAAACAATAAGGCTTATGGTTACAATCCATCACTAAAAATGCCAACCTCTTAAATATATTAATTGGCCAAATAATTACCCACTAGATGCATAACCATGTAGTAGGCCCAGGTCCTCCTCTTGACTCTCAAGAGCTAAAACTAATGACCTGGAATTTATTACCTCGGAGTGGTGTTCTTAATTTCCTTACAACCAATTAAAGCAGTGACTGGAAGGTAAATTAACCCCTTTGTACTTAAAATGTAGTACAAGCTAGTGATTATTAAGTACCCAAGGAAATAATTTAGTGTTCAAGTGGCCAGTTCTCCTAAAATTTAACTCAAAATACTTCAGCTATTCTTCGTTGAAATGAGACACAACCAAGAATTCTTTCTAGGATTAAAAAAAAACTATTATTTATAAAAAATACAAAATATACTTTCTCTTTTCATCAAGGGGAGATTTCAGCCAGCTGTTTTGCCCCTCAAGTCCCATCCTATCCTCTAGACGATTCCCTTGAAGTGGGCCTACTCACAGAGAATCTGATTGTAACTTTGCACTGTCCTATGAGTAGTTATGAGTCTTTTTGAAATACTCAGAAGAAGGTATATATTTATGATCCCACATCTCCCCACCTTTCTTCCCACCACTCCTCATGCATTGTGACTGTGACTGTTACCATATTATAGTGTAGTCAACACTGGGAATACATCGCCAGACCAGATCACGTATGAGTTTGTGAAAACATCCTGGACTTGCTAGCAGGTCTCATAAGAAGTGAACATGGTGTTCTTTTTGCTTTCTGAGTGGGTGTGGTGTGTTTGTTTCTGGTGTGCTCACATGGGGGTCCAGCATCAATGCATGTGGCAGTTCCTTAAGCGTGTCACGCGGAGGTCACTTTGCCAGTGGCTGTTGTCAGTGTCTTTGCAGTTCGCCAGCTTTTTGTGAGATGTTTTGACCTAGCAGAATCATCTTTCTCAGAAGTTGCCAAAACCTGCACATGTTCAGACTCTGGCTGTGCTTGTTTTTTAAATAAAATTTTATTGGTACACAAACATACCCTTTCCTTTACACGCTGTCTATGGCTATGGCTGCCAAGTGGAGTTCTTGAAGCAGACCTGTGGCCCTGAATGCCTGAAGGGTTTACTTTTTGGTTCTTTATTGAAAACTTATAGAAGGAAACTATTAAAAAAATTTTAAAAATTTAATCTTTATTGGTACATTATTGTATTGGTATTGGTACATTATTGGTACACATCATCATCGCATTCAACATTGAGAGTTTGTACCAGAATATGACATGACTTCATTCTGATTTTTTCCCCTTTCCTCCCGCCCTGCAACCCCCCAAGCCCCTATATACATAATCTTTGTTTCCTTTTTTCTGTATTATTACCACATTCATTTTTCCCTCATTATTATTCAAATTTTTAAATGAGTCTTTGAAATCTAACTCCTCATGACACTTTTTCTTCCTGCTCAGTGGCTCAACCTTTGTCTGTTTTCCCCTCATATTTCTCCTGGCAAGTGAGCAGTGTTCAGTGACAGCCTCTCCTCTGTGGCCTCAGACCTTGTCTTTGAACTTCCATCTTGAATGGGGGAATGTCAGCGGTACAGTCACACTTGTATCTAAAAGTGTGAAACAACTTTAGCCTCAGAGGAGCGGTAGCTACTCATGGGCATGCTCTCTCACTGAGAGGGTGGTAGTGGGAGGAGGTTGAAGTGCTGTCTGTGGTCATACAACCAGGTCATTGCCGTCAGGGTCTGCTCTGGCCCTGTGGCCCTCTTTGTAGTTCTCCCCCACCCCCGGCACCATATTGCTGCCACAGAGCTGCACATACCCAGTCAGAGCACATGCTCAGTTGGCTTTTTGTTTCACAGTGAACATTTTCATTTTTCTTTATACCATTTAAGATTTTATGCCAGATCGGCTGGAGAAAAATGATTTGTGCTCCAAAGAAAAAGCAAACATCCTGGATATTTTAAAATGTTTCTTTCTCTATTGTTTATCTAATTAGTACTCAGCCATCAAACAGAATAAAATGTTTAGTACTTCCTGTCAGTCATGGTAACTTTTTTCCCAGCCTCATTTTAAAACACCAAGTCATGCTTCTTTCTCTTTAGTATGATATCTTAGAAATATATAAAGCCTTCTGCCTATACAATTTCTAGAATCTCGCTTTGTATAAATGTTCTGTATTAGGCTGATTTTTTATGACATGCCCATTAAATGCTTATAATGCATTTCATTTTTTACTTTTTCCCCACAGTACTGAACATTGAACTAAGAACCTTGCACAGACTTGCGTGGTGCCACTGAGCTACATCCCTAGCTCTGATACGTTTAATTTTTGTAAATAATAGCTGTTGTAAGATCCATTTTGATATGATTTACTATTTTATCATTCTATGAAACATTTAATTTTGAATTATAATAAAAATTAGTTCCATTAAAGCAGGATTATGCTTCTTTCTGAATGTCAGCATGAGTTTTTTTTTATTCTTCTGGAAAACATAGAATAGTACTGATTTTTTTTTAGCTTTATAGGACAGGGTATCACTTTGTAGTTCAGGCTGGTCCTGAACTCAGTCTTGAACTCACAGCAATCCTGCCTCTGCCTCCTGAGTGCTGGGATTACAGGCGTGAGCCACCCCACCCAGCACTGTGTATGTGGTGCTGATTGCTGATGGATAAGAATCTCCATACCCTGCATTGTTGTATGTGGTTACCAGGGTTCAAACCCAGGCCCTTGCGCTTGCAAGGCACATGCCAGAACCACCCCAGCCAACAGTACTGATTTTTAAGAGTGGGTTTTATAACTTCACTGGATGGCCCTGGCAATTTTCATCACTTTTCTGAGCTTTAATTTCTAAGTCTGTGAAGTATAAATAATGGTGCTAATCTCACAGAGTTGTTGTGAGGCATTTGGCAGAGTGTTAATAAAGGCACATAGCATTGTTAGCACAGTGTAGAAAGCACTCCATTGAACTATGTGACTCTTTTATGGCTTTGGTTTAGATAAATGTCCTCAGTGAGCACATCTGATATGCAGGTGGCTTTAAAAAACAGATTAAGCTCAACTTGGTGGGGGTGTGATGTCTCCTCCTCAAAGGAGAGACCATCTCTTGTGTCCTGAGCCATCGGGAGGTTCTCACCAGCCCCTGGAGATGGAAGGGCTGAGTGCCAGCTCTGATTTAGAGTGCAAGAGTAGTGGGAGTCTTGGAGGGAACAGAGGAAAGGGCAGGACATCACAGGAAGATTTTGTCCAGGCTTCTTCCACAAATCCATGTGAGTGTTTTGGAACATGGTGAGAGAGGGCGTGAGGAAGTGCAATAAGGTGATGTGATTGTTTCTGCGAGCTTCCTGTAAAAGCATCTTTGACTTCCAGGCAGACCTCAAACTACACTGAAACCAGTTCCATTCTGCAGTAAGGGAGCTAGATGGCTTTCTCTTTGCATCAGAGTCCTACTCTGAGTAGGACTTCCATAGTAGTAGCCCTTCCATAGTGATGGCAGCTTTTGCTCTCCCTTTCTATGCGATTGTTACAAGATGTCATCTTATAGACCCAGGCTTCCTTAGGGCATTATAACATTCTCTTTTGATATGTAGATTTAACAGTTAAAAAGTGCAAAAGAAATCTGTGTTACTTTTACTGACTTTAGAACTAAAACTTCAGATATGAACCTCATTATCTGATGGACTTATGTTAGATCCCTGGTTCTATGAAGTTTGGACCTCTAGCACTCTCAAAGGTCCATGTGATGAAGACTTGGTCTCTAGCCCGAGGCAGGGGCTGGTACAAGTGAGATCTGGGGTCACTGTGGATGAAGGTCACAGTGCCCTTGAAGGGATATTGGACCTTGGTCTCTTCCTATCCCTTCACTTCTGGGCTGCCTAGAGGTGAGAAGTTTGCTCCACTGCGTGGACCCGCAATACTCCATGGCCACAGGGCCAGCAACTACATTCCAATACATGAGTCAAAATAAGCCCTTTCCTCCATTAAGGTGCTCATCTCTACTACTGTCATGTGACAGAAAGATAAGTAATGTACTGCCTAAGTGACAAGAGGAGACCCATTAACACGGATTCAGCTGGGATCCAAAAGTTGTTCAAACCATCTGCCCGGAGGCATGACCAAGTGTCCAGTGACTCCTTGAATCCAGGGTTGAGATTTAGAGGGAAAATCTGTTATGCAAATGAGGCATTGGATGTTTGACTTGGTTTTCCCAAGGTTGACGCTTACCCAAACTGTGAGATGGGGCCCTATGCCTCTTTCAAGTTTGAAGGGACACTGTCATATCACTAGCTCTACTTTGCATGCAGATTGAGCAGATCTATTTTTCTGAGGGTCTTGCCAAGAAAAAGGCCACATATGGTCATAGATTAGCTTGGTCCCTGTCCACCACTCCTCAACTCACTTAAACACCCTTGCTAGGATGTGCTGACCCATAGCTAGTAGATTCTTTGATTCTCAGAAGAAAACCAGCTGTGCAGACAGGTCTGGATTTAATTCTGTGACTGACTGCTAGCCTAATTGCTCACAGAGAGAATCGGCCCTGGTAACAGCCAAAGCTGAAAAGCTGGCAATTTTCCCATCAAAAATGCTTGGTTTTGTTTGAGCCTCAGCAGTGTGTGCTTGTTTTTAGCCACTTGTAGGAAACCTGGTGCCTGCAACTCCTGCGCTAAGATGGCCCACACTGCCTATGGAGAGTTCCCAAAGCAGCTGCAAGGTTCCACCCAGGAGGCACTGGATGCTGGAGGTGCTGTACAGATCTTTCCTTTTCTGTACCCTAGGTTTGGGTGCTGATGGTTATCACTTAGAGAAAGAGAATAGAGTCGTCACAATTTTGGGTGAAGTTAAGAAATTCCGTTTTATAACCAGATTCGTAAACTGGCCATGGCCTAGAAGTCTGCTCTCAATACACTTCCGAGAATTCACCTCAACCTTATGGGCTGCAGTTTCTTAGGCTACTCCAGTCAGTGTGGAGATTCTCTGAAGGGCTTTTCCTCTCTACTGTTGCTGGCACACACACATAGAAGTCTTTTCTTCTTCATAATTCACCTGTTCCTGCTCCTCTGCTTCACTGCAGGGAACTATCCCAGCTTCTGACTTTAGAGCCCATTACCCAGGTGCTATGTAGCTGGGATGTAGGGAGAGCATGCTCTTAGGTGGGACTTGCAAGTTTACAGTTAACACAGATACTTGGTGGCCAAATAGACGGTTGGGTCTTTGGAGCTGAGAATGGGTAAGAGGGAGAAGTATAGGCCTGGAATATTGCATGAGCTTTCCCAGAGCAGCAGAAATGCTTTACAATGTAAATTCCAGGAGGGATAATAACTTCAGAGGAACTGTTCCTGAGTGTAAGCCAGCACTGAAGCTTTCTCTGAGATGATGATCTTACACTAAAAGGATTAGGCACCTTTTATGTAACATGTCAAAAACTTTCTGAACCTAGTCACGTTAGGAGGCTTCCCATGGAATGACGAAGAGTGAGAGAATGAGGAGGGAAGAACCACAGTCCTCTGGAGGTTAGGGGCCTTCACTTTGCTTTGGAGCGAGGCACTGTGCTTTATGGATGAGCTGGGTGTGCGCCACCTACTCATGTGGTGTTTGGCAAAGGCAAGCACTAGAAGCTTTACTGGAAGTCTTTACTGTTGGGTATCTTTTCTTTTAAGGTCTTCTTATGAATCTACAAGAATTATGATGCCTCTGTGGACAGAATCTCTTCTTTGAGAAGTAGCTTCATGTATAAATTTTGATACATTTCAAACTGCCTCTATGGCCTTGAAGCTGGGAATTATGTCTAGGAGGTCTACAGGAGGAGGCTCCCTAGCTGGGTACAGATCCCTCCCCAACTGTACCCCAAATAAGTGGACAAAGCCTATCCAGGTCACTACCTCCTTTGCCATCTCCCCCCACCCCCCCAGCTTTTCCTGCCCATTTTAGGCACTTCAGGTACAATGCTGAGTTCCCTGATGGTGGCCTTGCTCCAGTCAGGTTTTTTTTTTTTTTTTTTTTTTTAAAGTAGCACTGGGGATCAAACCCAGAACATCTACCTTAAATTGCATCCCAAACCTTTTTTATTTTGAAATAGGATCTTGCTCAATCACTAACTTGCCCAGATGGGGCTTGAACTTGCAGTCTTTCAGGCTCAGCCTCCAAGAGTGCTAGTGTCAGAGGCATATGCCATCACACCCTGCTGCCCAGTCACACTTAAGAACTTCCCTTGCACTGTATGATTCCTGTTCAATGGCTGGTGCTCCACGAAGGATTAAAGATATAAGCCCTTCTACCCATTAGGTTCCCTCCGGTTTGTTTTCAATTATGAGAAAAGACTAGAAGGGTCTTTGTGACCATGAA
This sequence comes from Petromus typicus, assembly GCA_004026965.1. Classification (NCBI taxonomy): domain Eukaryota; kingdom Metazoa; phylum Chordata; class Mammalia; order Rodentia; family Petromuridae; genus Petromus; species Petromus typicus. Next base: position 7,952 of record PVIR01012024.1, on the reverse strand, counting down.
ATGCAACTGTAGCCTGAGGTGGCTACATAGTACAGTTGGGAGAGCCTGGGCTTCAGGATCTAGAAAAATGAGATTGTGTCTCTAGATTCTGCCCCTTGAGAGTTGTAGGCAGCAGAGCCCTTACCTCCCTGAGGCTTTGTCCTATCGGTAGAACAATTGCTATGAGGATGTCATAGTAATGTGTTTCAATATTGTTGTAGTATTGATAGTAGCTGTGTGTGAATAAGATAAAACCTCCACTTACCAAGCCTTTTTTTTCATTTTGGTAACTTTAGGTGGAGGGCTGGGTGGGGATTCACATTGTATTTCAGCTGGTATTAACTTTGGACATCTGGTATCAATTGCTGGGCTTACAAAGTTGATGGAGGACCACTGGGCTCAAAGGGGCAGTACATGCCTCCCAGTGACCACTCCTCTAGAAAATATGGGCAGGGTGGTTTTCTGTGTTGTCACTGAACAGGAATCGTGTGCTGTATTTTATGGATGCTTCCTGTCCACTCTTGGAAATGTGCACTGAACTTTGTGGAAACAGCCCTGAGGTGGATCTCAGTGGTGGAGCATGTGCCTATGATGTCCACGTCCTGAGGGACTACTTCTTAAGCCTTCTCCTTTGTTCTGTGCTGAAGTCCCTGCAGTTACTTTATGTGTCAGTAGGGATCAGGCAGATCCTGATCAGTATCAGCAGAAGACAGCATTGAGTAGAGGTGAGAAGCTCAAACTTTTGGCTGTGTGTGGAGGAGTTATGCTTGGTTGAAGAAGTACAAGGAGACAGAAGAGGAAAAGGACATGAGATAGAGCCAGACCAGTTAGGTTCTGTATGGAGCAAGGTCTAGATTGTGCTGAATCTCACCCCATCACTAGCAGAGTTAGTTTGTGGACCAGAGTTAGTTTATGGACTAGAGTTACTCTGTTCTATCTGCTGATGCCCGGGTTGATAAAACTATTAGCCAGGTGTTTCCAGAAAGATCTGAGCTTGGGTAGTCTCTCAGAGTTTTGTGATGTTCTGCCACCTGGTTCTCCAAGTGTGCATAGACCCAGGTCTTTAAGAAAACAGTAGTTCTGTCTGGTCCAGTTATTCTTTCCACCGCTGGGAGAAGAAGAGCAAGGACTATGTGTTTGGGAAAGAGGACAACCATGGTGCCAGCTGTCTTAGATGGCCAAGGAGTTTGGAACTTGTGGTTTTGCCTGGTGAGCTGTCCTCAGTCATGGCCATGGCTCCATGCAATGTAATATAGGGCTGTCTAGATTTTTTAAAAATTATTGCTTTTATATAGTCTTCTCATCTTGAAGCTCATTTATCTATTGTGGGTTTTTTTTGGGGGGGGTACTGGGGATTAAACTTGCGACCAGGCACTTGGGAGGCAGGTACTGAAACCCCTGAACTAAATCCCCATCCCCTATTGTTACTGTTTAGATTTATTTTTTAAGTCTCATGTATTGAGAGGTAGGAATTTCAGATGATTATCGGATCACAAAAGTTTTAACTTTACCAATAGAGTAATTCATTGATTTGACGAAATTATTTGGAGGTAATGGAAATTCAGGAGTGGAGCCAAATTGAAAGGAGTTGGTAATAGAAGCCTGACTCAAGGCTACATCTTGTGCATTGCCCTTTGCTCTCTGGCTCTTTTCCCTGTCTCTTCTCTTTTTTAAAGACAGGGTCTCACTTTTGTAGTTCAGGCTGGTCCTGAGCTCAGCCTTGAACTCACAGTAATCCTCCTGCCTCTGCCTCCCGAGTACTGGGATTACAGGCATGAGCCGCCACGCCTGGCACTGTGGTATGTGGTTCTGATTGCTGGTGGTCATGAGTCTCGATGCCCAGTATTGAGTATTGTTGTATGTAGTTACCTTGATTGAACCCAGGACCTTGTGCTTGCAAGGCAGGCACCGAACCACTGAGTTGAATCCCTAGCCCTCCCTTTCCTCTTCTTGGCTGCCATGAAATAAGCAGCTAAAAAGTTTAGTTCCTTCATGCCCTTGACCATGTTTCTATCTCACTACAAGCTTGACCATGGACTAAAATCTCTGAAACTATATGCCAGAGTAAATCTTTCCTCCTATAAGTTGTTCTCATGTGGTTACAGTGATAAAAACTAGTATGTCACATCTATATTCCATCTCTTCTGTGGTTGTGTAGTTTTGTGTATATGGATTTGCTGACATATACTAGGTCTCAGAGAATATAGAGATGACAATATATGAAGAATCTGAAATATTTTGTATCTTGGGAATAGCTTAGTGGATTCCCTAATTTATACTCTGTGTTGTTGCACATATGTGCCTGTCTCTCTCGTGTGAGATAACTATTATTGTTTTATGGCACTGGGGACTGAACTTCAGCCTTCACACTCAGCTACCGACTTCAGCACAGGGTTCAGGTTGCTAAATTGCCCAGGCTGGGCTCAGGCTTGGAATCCTCCAGCCTCAACCTCCTTTATGGGGGAAATATTCACCATAGCTATGTATTCCCATGGCTGGCTTTTGAGAAGACTTTAAAAAGCAACTTTCTTCAATTTTAAGGTTTACAGCCTTGTTTTCTTATTTATCAAACTCAACTCTAGCAAAACAACTAAAATGTGCACCAAATAATAGAATATGAAAATTCTATACTTTTCCACAAATGCCTTGTTGAAAATTATATATTTCAATAAATTGGAGGTGATGATTCACCAGTGGAAAGATATATCTGCAATAAGATGTAGAAATTTCATTTTATGACTCTAGACTCAATTACATTGATGAACAGTTTGCTATAAACCCAGCTGTTAGGGAAAAGCCTGAAAAGTGTAATTTGTCTAAATATAAAAGCAAATTCTTTCACTGTAAAAAACTTGGGAAATACAGAACACTATAAAGTATAAATTAATCCAATATCATAATTAAATTAGAGGTAACATTATTATTGTTTCAGTATATATCCTTCCAAGTTTTTTGTTTGTTTGTTTTGTTTTGTTTTGTGTGTGTATTTTTTCTCCTATAAGAATCCCCCAGCCTCAACCTCCTTTATGGGGGAAATATTCACCATAGTTATGTATTCCTATGGCTGGCTTTTGAGAAGATCCCAGAGTTCTGAGATCATGTGGGTGTATATTATTTATTTTTTTAAGATTCTTAAATTTTTCTTTTGGTGGTGCTAGGGATCAAATCCAAGACCTTGTACATAATAGGGAAGCACTCTATAGTCTCAAACTTAAATTAATTTTAACTAACATGTAAGAATATAAAAATTATACATATTAAAGAGGTACCATATGAAGATTTTTTTTGAGACAGGGTCTCACTTTTGTAGTTCAGGCTGGCCCTGAGCTCAGCCTTGAACTTACAGCAATCCTCCTGACTCTGCCTCCCAAGTGCTGGGATTACAGATGTGAGCCACCACGCCCGGCACTGTGGGATGTGGTTCTGATTGCTGGTGAGCGTGAGACACCATGCCCAGTATTGTTGTATGTGGTTACTGGGGATCAACCTTTCCCTTGCACTTGCAAAGCAGGCGTGGGAATCACTGAGCTAAATCTCTGGCCCATATGAAGTTTTTATACATGTGTAAAGTGCGTAATGTCTAAATCAAATTTAACTTACCTACTCAAGTATTTTATCATTTTTTATGATGAAAATATTCAAAATTCTTTTTTTCTGACTTTTAAAAATACATAGTATATTATTATTATGTATAATCATCCTCATGCAATAATACATCAGGATTTCCACTTCTATTCAAATATAATTTGGTATCCATTGATCAACCTATTGGATTTTTTTTTCCACTTAAAACTATATGATGGACATTTCCCATGCCACTGGTTATACAGCCACTAAAATAATATGGAATAATTATATATGGGAATTACTTTTAATAAATTCCACTTTGTTGAACATTTCGAGACTGAATTTATTGAGTACAGGATGGATATTTTTAGGCAGAAGTGAAGCCAACTGTAAATAGAGATGAAAGAAAAAAGTCTGGGAAATTGTTACCAAGGTTTTTTGTGAAGAGTAACATTGGCTTTTTGCTGTAGTCACTCTTTCTATTATTAGGTACAGTCCAGTCCACAGATCCTTCTGGAATGTGTACTCCCGTCCTGAGGCCCACACAGTGACCACAGCCAGATGATGCTTTTGCTCAGGCTGCTGTCCCAGTGCTTGATCATGGGTTCACACGGACTGAAAACAACCTTCTGGGAGGAAATGCTTCAGGGACCTGGTCACTGTCACAGCCTTCTGTGTTCACGTCACTCTCTTGGTCGCATTCACAGCTCGGCTGATGGCGAGAGTAGATAAGTCAGCACTTCATTGTGAGCAGAGACAGGCGGTACCCCAGCCCTCAGCAGGAAGGATGTATTGTGAGATTCACCCCTTCAACGCAGCTGTTCTTACTCAGATGAGGTCACAGCCCCTTTTGAGTTTCTGAATTGATCACTCACACATGAAGTTCCACTTTAATCTCACAGGATGTTGGTGCCATGGAAGTCCAAGATTGCTCCTGGTTATGGCTTGTTCTAGATGCTCTAACCTCTCTGTACAGGAGACCCTGCCTCTCTCTCACCAGCGTCCGCTGAGCACAGCCGTGGTTCCTCCTTATGCCCATGCAGAGTGCCCTCCTCCTGGCTAATTTTCTAGCATCTCTTTCTTGTTTAGGATCATCTCTTCCCCAGGCACCTCTCTTGAGTAAGATCTGCCTCAGGAAGTCCAGTCACACTCCCCTTCCTAGGTCTGCGTCTAGCTCACAGGAAGTGCTCATTTCCTTGGCTGTGGTAAATTCTAAATATGATCCTCTGTCACTTGGTTTGAAGCAAATGGGGGAGGATTTGGAGCCCGTTAATCTTCTCCAACAAAATTCTTTGTATCTCAGACTATCTTTTGAGGCCAGTGATGGGCAAAGCGTGGCTGAACTGGTTTAGAAACTACTCACTACGTGTTACCTAGTGTTGTATAGTTTCTGTGGTCTATGAGGAGAGTCCTCACCAAATGCCTTGTGTTCTGGCTTGTGATGCCTCAAGAAACCTGAGATGAAAGGCCTCCATTGATCATCTTCGCATAGGTGGCATTTCCCATGGATGAGAATAGTGACCTCAAGGGAATATAGGTTATAGGGTGGAATGATTACAATGGAGAAGAATTGTTATGGGTGTGCTGTGGACTCTCTGGAAGGACTGATTCTGAAAGGTAGCGGTGGTTTTTAAGGTCTTGCCTTTTTTTTCACTGTCCAGCATCAACATGACATACTTCACATCCCATCATATTGAACGTCTTAAATATCTGGATGTAAATTCCTCATTTTCAGAAGCCAAATGTGAAATTGTGTTGTTCCAGGATTTCTAAACAAGTAGATAGATTAACATCAAAAGTAGCCTTTTGATGTGATGGACATAATTCTTCATCTCTTTGCTTATAGATAGGTGTAGGAGAAAGCACAAAATGGGTAACAATAATTTGAGATAGTGAGCTTTTGCACTAATAGATCATAGGAAGCAGGAAAATCATCAAGCTTTAATTCACTCCAAATGATACTTTTACTAGGGAATTGGAAAGCAGATCCTTACAGCAGGGGTGATATGGGCGGAGAGCCTATCTTCCAAGCCCCAATCACCAAGCTAGGTGCTACTGACAGTAGGGACTAAGGAGTAAGAAGTATTAGGGAAACGTCTATACATGGAACCATTTCCTTGCATGTTTTAACAATTATGAATAAATTTTCATTTAGCAATTTAACATGGCAAATAGTCCTTGAAAAATAAACTAAACATCAAATTTTTTGTATAATCAAATCATTCTTGGGGGGAGGTAGGAAGTGATGGTACTTGTGAGTGGAAATAAGCCATTTTGAAGTGTGCAGCTCTTCACTCAAGGACAGAAAACAGTTGCTAGCTGGGCTAACATCTGGAACAGGTGCCATATAGCCAGAAAGTGTAGGAATGACAAAGTTTATATACAATCCAGGTCACTGTATCTCAGATTGTGTTCTGTAGGTCATTAATGCTGTGGGAGGGAGGAAAGGATGTATGCTCAGATACAATTAGAAAGTGCTATTTATTTTATCCCTACTGATATGTTTGCTGTGAATATTAGCATGCTGAAATTCTAAGATGACTTACAGTTCAGAAACTTGTTTAACTGGATCAAAAAAGCATTTCCCTAAATTTCTTTTCTTCTTTTTTTTTTTTTTTGGTGGGGATCAAACTCACAACCTTGTGCTTATGAGGCAGGCAGTAGCTCCACTGAGCTAAATCTTCAGCCCTCCCCTAAATTTCTCAACCGAGTATGGGTGACAGGGGTAGAGGATGCCCCCAGAATCCTCTTGGCAAGTTCTAGTTCCCTGTGAGTCCCATAGCGAAAAGATTAACAGCCAAAAAACAACAAAATTGGAACCTTGAGAAAAATTCTGAGCCTGGGTTTGACCCTGGCTTCTTTGGACAGCTGCAGAAGGTGACAAAATACCCAGTTTGCCACACCTTTATTTGGTACCAAACCTTCACACCCAAAATCCTAGTATGCATAAGGCAGGGCAGATATCTACTGTAATCTCTGTAGTTGAAGATCCCTAGGGCAGGGAAGATGTTCCACAATAATCCTTGTAGTTTAAAATTCCATAGGGCAGGGCAGAGGTCTGTAGTGATCCTAGTGCAATACTCTTGTAGTTGAAGATCCTGCAGGGCAGGGCATATTTGCCATAATCCCAGTGGTTGATGTAGTAGTTCCTGACAACCAAGGATGCCTTTAGTTTCAGGATTTGTATATTTGTCGTATAGTGTCCGACTCTGGGAGGTTTGAAACACCTTCCAAAACAGCTGATTTTCAATAATATCTTTCTGACTGGTTGCATTTCTTTTGATCTAATGGAGAATTTATTTGAATAGCTTCTTTGTTGGCTTATTTTATGTTGAGAACCATTTTGACAGAGTTCAGTATTTAGAGGCTTAGCTGAAAGATGATCAGAATGAATAATACAAAGTAGGGATAAATAATATGTGCATTTGACAAATGTATTGGTGTATAAAAGCAGATAAAAGACATTTAGGAGAAAGCAGAAAGGCAGACAATGACAGGACATTATCATAGTCTAGACTTGTGAAAGTAACATGCCATTGTCCTTTCTTGAAGTCATTAATTTTTTTTTAATTATCTTTATTGGTACATTAAATATACACATCAGGATTGCACTCCATAATGGGGATTTGTACCAGTATAAGACACAACTTAATTCTCATTTTTTCCCATAGCCCCACCCACCCTACCACCCCCCCATATATATAAAATTTGTTTCCTTACTTTTTTGTTACAATCTCAACACTGTCCCCTTTCACCTTATTATTATTTTTTTTTTTTGAGACAGGGTCTTGCTTTGTGGTTCAGGCTGGCCCTGAGCTCAGCCTCAAACTCACATCACAGCAATCCTCCTGCCTCTGCCTCCCGAGTGCTGGGATTACAGGCGTGAGCCACCACGCCCGGCACTGTGGTATGTGGTACTGATTGCTGCTGGGGTGAGTCTCACGCCCAGTATTGTTATGTGGTTACGGGGGATCAAACCCAGGTTCTTGCACTTGCAAGACAGGCACCAGAACCACTGAGCTATATCCTGGCTCCTGAAGTCATTAATTTTTAAAAGGTGAACCAACTTCGTACGTTGTTCATCTTCAGAACCTTTCTTCCCTTTTGACATTCTTGACTCTAAACATTTCACTTTTAAGAATTTTAAAAATTAAAATTGCTCTTCCTTTAATATTGCATGCTTTTGTATGTGAATGTCAGTTTGTTTCACTGATAGGCTTTGGGTTATTCCTAGCTTTTTATTTTTTTGCTTATGTTGCAAAAATTTAATTTTTCACTCATATTCATGTATATTCATTGTAGTTACTCAGAAAACCAGACAGACAGAGCAGCTGCCATCACAAATGTTCTTAGCACACTGCATAGCAAATGTAAATTGCCACCTAGGGAACAAGCATTATTTCAAT
>PVIR01012023.1:0-45743 GCA_004026965.1 Petromus typicus | reverse complement strand
TCCCGGACCTCTAAGCCATCTCCATCTTCTCCCTCCTCTCCTGTCTTCTGTTTGAGACATGACAGAAGTGTGTCCGGCCAGGTCACGCTGCTGCTCAAAAGGCTGCACAGCCTCCCTGTGTCCCTCAGAGTAAGAGGCAAAGTCCTGAAGTCCCCACGGAGCCCTGGCTGTGTGGCCTGCTGCTGTTCCCTCCCTGACTCCTCCTCAGCTGTGCTGCTCCAGCGTGAAGATGCCGAGTGTGGTCCTGCCTCGAGCTTTGGTAGCCACTCCCTGAGCCCAGGACTCTTCTGTCCCAGATCTCCCCACAGCCTGTCCCTCACCCTCCATACCTCTGCTCCACTGTCACCTTTCAAGGAGGCCATCTCCACCTGCTGGGAACAGCAGGGAACAGAACACACTGGAAGTGTGAAGGTGTGGGCATGCGTTACGCCAGAGCGCAGTGCACAGCGCAGGACCCCTGGCCTAAGGACAGTGGCGTTGGGCCTGGGGTGGTGGCTGTGACAGAGTCTAGGAGACAAAAGGGGTTGCGTGGAAAGGGGCCTGGGTAGGGGCAGGGTCTTTGGGTACCAGCCCAGACAGATGGCAGAGGTCAGGACACCCGGGGGACACAGCCCATGTGAGCAGCTTCCCAAAGCACAGTACCAGGGGAAAAGAGTGGAGAGTGGGTCTGCAGGGGCCGCGGGAGGGTGTGCGGGCTGTCACTCCGGCCGCACTGTCTAAACATCATCCCCACCGCCCGTTACCGCCTTCCTACTCATTTTTATGTACGCAGCTTGACACCTTCTAAAATACCCATAATTTCTATCTTTACCCGCTGGATTATAAACTCCAGAGGAGGGGTAGAGATTGTCTATCTTGTCCATAGATGCATTTCCCGACGTCCACAACCGTGCCTCGAGTGTTGCACATCTTTAGCGACCAGGTGCCTGGGGAAATGGAGGGTCGGAGCGGGGGAGGCGGGCCCAGGCCAGGGCCTCCGGGCTTCACCCTGGGAATTGCTGCCCCTAATGGAGAAAGAGTGCATTCCGTTGTTCAGGTAATTGGTAGTAACTGATGGTAATTTCAAGTAATTAAACACTAATTAATTCAATGAGTCAGTAATGTATTTATTTATGGTATCTGTGTTTGTTCCCTTATAAATATTGGCATTACTTTTGTCAGGTAATTAAAATCCACTGGGGAAGTCACCGAGGTCCCAGGAGGGTATGGTGGGATCAAGCTTGGGTGAAGGCCAAGGGTTGGGGCTCACACGGGGCGGGGTGCACCGCAGTGCACATGGGCTCGGTGTGTGTTTGGCTGGGGTTGGTCTGGGGTTGGGGATTAGGAGGCACAGTCACAAAGTCCTGTCCAAAGTCCCAACTTCCCCTTGCCTTCCCCTCAGCAGGCTAATGAGGGTGAATACCAGGTGTTGGGGGGACATTGAGCAGAACATGGGCGGTCCTCTCACCTCGACCTCTTTTCCAAGACATCAGTGACGCCCCGACTCCTTACCGCTGTGCCGCAGACCTGACCCCCTCGGCACGTGACCACCCCATTCTGGGTTGGGCAGAAGACAGCGTCCAAGGAGTAAGAGGAGCCTTCCCGTGCAGAGTGGCATCATGCACGGCAGTCAGGTGGCACAGCAACTTGACACCTCTGTGTAGTGAGAATAATAGTCCCTGATCCATACAGCTGCCCGACTTCGAGCCTTTAGAATCTCCCTGTGGTCCTGCCCAGCCCTGAGGACTGTCTTCCCTGGCGTTCCAAGCTTCCCTGCATCTCCTCTTGGGATTAAAGAGGACATCTTCTGGGTGGCAGAATTATCCTCTTGGCTCCCAAAGGTTGGCAGAATTCAATTTCCTTTGCTCCTACCTTTCTACTGCCCAGTTCTGGGCAGGTCCAGCTGCACCATGACCTCCAGCTTCTGGTCTCTCGCTGTGTGTAGCCACTGCCATGGCCACAGGCCCGCCACCTCCCTCTTCTGTCTCTGTCTCTGGCTCTCTCTCTAGTGCCTCTCTCCTATTTCTCACTTCCCCTCCCCCTCCCTCTTTGTTCTGTCTCCCTTAATTAGCCACACTCTGGAACCCAAGTGTTTTTATTATGTTTTATTTATTGAATGGCTTTACGTTTCCTGTTCTTAATTTAAAAGGCAGATCGATAAAATGCTTTATATTCCTCGCCTAAAACAAAACAGAGCTAAGTTAAGTTGTTCTTTGTTCTTGTGGCTCTTACTTCCATTTTTTCTCCTTGGGAAGGAAAGGTTCTTCATCCACGTTCACTAACTGACAACAACAGTTAATTCACCCAGGCTCTTTTGTTCTCTCGGGGAGCAACACAGTGAACAGCACTGGAGGCCCCGCCGTGGGCCAAGAATGGTGCTGCCCTCAGGAGGCGCCTGTCTATCGGGGAGCAGCCTTGGCCCTGAGCTGTGCCCGGAACTTGAGAGCTGCGCCTCAGCGTGGACAGTATTCCCCAGGACACAGGGAGGAACAGGAGGCTTCCTGGTGGGTAGCAGCTGGGCCAGGAATTCAGAGAAGAACCATGTTTTGAGAGGTTGGAGAGGTTCGAGGGAGCCGCAGCAGGGACACAGAGGGAAGATCAACACCAACACCCGAGCACATGGAGTGGGTCCCCACTGCGGGCACCAGGGAGCCCGGAGAGGGCACCTCAGCCACCCGAACGGGCGTGAGGAGCTGGGTGTCCACTCTCCTGCTAACCACCATCAGTCGGTGGCAATGACGACTGCCCAGGCCTCCTGGACGGCTTCTCCGAGGACCAGGGAGCTCCCTCAACAGCAATGGGGTTCTGGCTGGGCGTCAGGGGCACGGTCAGTACCAACCTCATCTGCTGCTGCGACACACTGGGGGACGGGGAGGGTGACCCCCACAGATGGAAAATGTGACCGGACAAGGGACAGAAGGAGCTCAGGAGCCCGCACAGCTCCAGACAGCTCCGACACTCGAATCTGGGAAATGTGGGCTTGCGCTGGCCGAGACCATTTCCTCCCTGATAACACCTCCCTGCTCATCCAAAGAGCTCTGCTCAGGGCCCGGCAGGACCCGGCAGGACCTGGCCCAGCTCAGCCCTTCCTTCAACTTCCTCTCCCACTCTCCCACCAGCCTGCAAGCCCCACGGTGTGCGTGGCTATTTATGACGTCCTGTCGATATCTGTCTTGGCGGAGGAGACGGAGGGAGCCTGGGGTCTGATCCATCAGTCACTTGGCTGCAATCTCTAAAGAGATTTTAATTGTGAGCTCAGACTCACTCCGGTCCTCCGCGGTGCCCGCCCGCCTCTTTGCCGGCCGAGAGCAGGGCCGCAGGCCCACTGTGGTTTGCCAAATGGACGTCTGGTAGCAGCACTGAGGAAATATTTGCTGCAGTGAGACAATGTGCCCGGCAGAAAGCAATCGCCCTAAATCGCCCCGACAGCCGCCTGAGCTCTGCCGGGGCCCCGTCCACACACTGCAGCTTTCTCTCCTGACTGGTACCCTCGCACCTGCCCAGGAACGAGGAAGGTAGCCCTGAACGCAAGGCAAACGGAAGCAGGGGTTCCAACCCTTGACTTCCAGACCCTGAGGGAGAGGGGACTGTAGACTAAGCTGGTAGCAGGAGGGCCCTGGGATAGGCCGACTTGTGCCAGGCCCACTCTGGCAAGAGGACATGGAGGCGAGGAGAAGTAGAGGCCGCGTGAGGTTGCTGGCAGAGTTGAGGTTGAAACCACAGACTTTGTCCTTTTTCTTCCCCCTTCCTCTGCCAGTTCAGGGGTGCCTTACTGTCAAGATGTGCTCTGCAGGGGGCCGGGGAGTTAGCTCAGTGGTTCCGGCGCCTGTCTTGCAAGCGCAAGGACCCGGGTTCGATCCCCAGTAACCACATACCATACTGGGTGTGGAGAGTCACGCCCAGCAGCAACCAGTACCACATACCATAGTGCCGGGCGTGGTGGCTCACGCCTGTCATCCCAGCACTCGGGAGGCAGAGGCAGGAGGATTGTGATGTGAGTTTGAGGCTGAGCTCAGGGCCAGCCTGAACCACAAAGCAAGACCCTGTCTCAAATAAAAAAACCTAAGAAAGATGTGCTCTGCGGAACTGACCTGCTTCCAAGGGCTGGCACTCTGAGGGTGTTTAAGTGGCCTTCCTCTCCTAGAAGTGACCAAATCTCTTCCCCTGTGGGGTAAAAATGTGTATGTCTTGATAATGGAGACTCTGAGGTCAGGAGGAAGAGGCCAGGTGGGTGGGGATTGGGGAGAGCCTGTGATGTCACCAAGATGGAGCTTTTGTCCCGAATCCCTGTGCGATGCCCTTTGACCCAGAAAGCTCATGAAACAAAAACATCCACCCCAGCACTGGGTGCGTTTGTCCCATTGCTGGTGACAGCAAACACCAGAGCAAAACCAAATGCACCAGAACTTGGATATCCGTGAACAGGGGCACGAGTTCCTAGGCCCGCCACCCCGGAAAGAGAGAAATCATGGGGGGACTTCTGGAAGGGGCCACAGAGGAGCAGGAGGGAGGAAGGAGAAGCGGCTCTGTGTGGGGGGACCCTGAAGTGTGGACTGTGGACTCTCTGTGCACAGCAGCCGTCTCCTAGGAGCTCCTCTGCCTCCTCAGGAAAAGTCAAAGGACATCACCCCCCTCCGCCCCAAATTGAAAGTCATAGGGAGAAAAATGCCTGAGCCTTTGGGTCCTCTGTCTCCTACTTTGTCTGTTCTGGGACACCATCTGTGCCAAGTCACGCAGCCTTCACAGGTACACACATGACATGCACACATGGCACATGTGCCACCCCCATGCAGGGGCGTCTGGGGGACCCGAGGTCAGGGGGACACCAAGGACGACCAAAGAGAGGCCCTGGGCCTCTCCTCGGAGGCTGGGAGGATGAGGAGGACAGGCCTGTGGAGTCCCGCCCTCCTCAGCCCAGGCCGGGGCTCTTCACCAGGCTGACGGGCAGCTGCGGGTTCTGTGCTCTGAAGCCCTGGTGGCCACACCCCATTTTCTGTCTCCTCCTCCCTGCTCTTGGGTCTGAGCAGTATACAGCCCAGCGGAGGCCAGAAGGCGACAATTCTGTGTCACACGGACAGACAGATGGACGGGCAGAGGGCCCTAGCTCCACCCAGCTCTGCTGTTGGAGGCCTCTAGCTAGTGAGATGGGGGCAAGAGAAGGTGGGGAGAGGCTCCTGCCTCTGCCCTCCGTCCCACCCCAAAATGCCTCCTTCACCTCTCTCAGGTTGTGTTTACCTTGGCCTCCTCCCCCGCCCTGTTCTGCCAGCCGATCTGATTGCTGTAATTAGTTAATCAGTAACTGGCATAATTTCCCCCTGATTAATGCAGGAATAATCACCCGCCAGGGCTGCCAGCAATTTGCTTATCAGAGTCACTTTGAAACAGCTTTGAAAATGAACGACTGGCATCTTCCTCAGGGTTAAAATTAGAGCCCATGGAGGCCGCCCTCTGCCGTGGGCATCTGGGAGTGCCAGGAAAGGCTGCAGGGAGCCCGCGCCCACTGTGTGCAGGCTTTCGGGGCTGGACAGCGCCACGTCTTCATATCTGGCTGTCTCCAAAAATGACGTGCTGAGTGAGGGGAAACCGGAACTGCCCTGGCCCCTGTGTGCAGAAGGAGGGGCACAGGAAGACCTGGGCCGTGCGGGGGTCCCTCGGGTGGAACTGGTGGAGACAGGGTAGGAAGTCTCTCGCTGGGCGGGCGGCAGGGCAGGAAGGAGAGATCTGCTCTAGGCATGACAGTGCTGAGCATAGGAATCACAAAACAGGGTTCTGGCCCAGAGTAGGACAACCAAACTGCTTGTTTATTGGTACTGGGCCTCAAGCCCAGGGACCTGGGCACACTTGGCAAGTGTTCTACCACTGAGCTACATTCCCACCCTTTCTGTTTTTTATTTTGAAACAGTCTCCCTGAGTCATCCAGGCTGAGCTAGCTCAAACTTTCTGTCCTCCTGCCTTAGCCTCCTGAGCAGCCGGATGACAGACGTGCGCGGCTGCATCTGGCCTCCCGCACATCAGCACATTTGAACCTTATGAGACCACAGTAGACACGTACCGATCATACGGGGACTGAGTGTGGGGACGGGGACTCTATTTTTGCAATATTAGTTACAGAAAATTTCCCACAAAGAGAAAGTAGTCCTAAGGAACCACATCCAATTCTACAGTCGTTCATAGTTTCTTAATTTCATTCCATCCAGTCTTCGCCCCGTCCTTATTTCTGATGTGAGTCTATGAGTCACTTTGTGGACTCATTCTGGGTACTGTGTTGCTTCCCCTGAGACGGAGGTGATAAGAGCTTCTATCTGGGGTGGTCATGAGGATTCCGCAGTGCCCTCAGTGGCCGGTCGCTCTGTACATGCGGGTGCTCATTGGCATACAAGAGGGTACTTCCTTTGCTTGTCTAAATCTACAGGGCAGAGAGGAGGAGCAAGAGAGAGTCTGGGAGCTCTGCTTACTCGCCCCAGCCTCTGCGGGCCAGGGCAGGCCAAGCAAGTTTATCAGTCCCAGCAAGGGGCAACAGAGCCCAGGCTTTGTGGTGAGCCGGTTGTCCCAGACTCCGGGGAGCTGTCGGGGGCACAGTCTCACCCGTGTGTGTATCACGACCCAGGCTGAGGCCCAGGAAGCAGCCTGCTCCGAGTTTTGTACCCTGGACGGCTCATACCCTGGGTAACCCTGGACAGATCCTGTTTCTAGGAGAGACTTGAGCAGGCCAGGGTGTGCCGAGCCGTCCTCCCGGCAGGGACAACACCGCACATTCCGCAGCTGTCCCTGAGAAGACACAGGAAGCAGTGAGGACCCAGTGCTACCTGGAGAACCATCCTACACAGGGGCCTGGGGACCCTCTAGCACTGGCACGAGCTTCACAGAGAGCAATACCCCCACAAGGGTGAGGCCGGGGCAATTGTCTTTGTTGTTTGGTGCTGGGGAGGGAACCCAGGGCCTTCATGTGCTAAGCATGGGTTCTGCCTCGGTGGTTAATATGTTCCGTGTGTGGGATGGTCCCCTGTGGCACTGTGACTGAGGACAGGTCCTCCCGGAGCTGAGCTGGGCCCTGCCTCGGGGTCAGTTTGGTTTTCTCTCCACTGACTTAAATTACTAACAGAAGAGACAGAGGCAGGCAATTGGAGAGCCATGGAAACAGTTCTAATTCTCTCAGCGGAGGTCCCATGGCGTCAACCTGAGATCTGCAATCCCTGGGGCGCCCCGTGCTCTGGGCACCACGTTACTGAATTTGCTCCCTGCATTGCTGCTGTGCTATGAGGGAGATGAGAAAGAGTGATGGGAGGCATCGTCCGACCACACGGCCCCAAAGCCTGGCTGGAGCCAGGGAGCAAGCAGCAGTCTGCCCCACGGAAAGATGAGTGCAGCGCAGCGCGGGTGTCCACCCAGCTCCCAGGCCTGAGCACGTGTGTGCCAGCGTGTGCCCGTGTGTGCACATGCACACACACACGCGGATGCACACTCTTGACTTGCAAATGAGCTGTGCTCTGCACACATTGTCAAGGACCACCTGTCACGGAGAAGCCTTTGTCAGGGTGAGAAAGAATGAGAAGTTAATTTGCAAACGTTTCTCTGTGAAATAGGTGAGACTTGGTGACGAGCTGCATTCTAAAAGAATTTAAAGTTCACAAAAGAATTTTAAAATGGACTTCATAATAAAAGAAGCAAGATTCATGTTGCAGAGCGGTTCCCACCTCTTCCCCTCAGCCCAGGTGGAGGGTGGTCCCTGGGCCGGGAGCCGGGTTGGCCCACTTCCCTGGCACAGGACTGGCACTTTGAGTCCATTCCTGCCTTTCGGACACTCTCATTGTCTCCCCTGAAGACTCTGAGGTCACTCAACCTCCCCCAACCTGCTCAGGGCCTCCCCTTCCCTCCTCTGCCAGTTCCTAGCTGACCCTCCCCCGAGGCGCACACGCCCTGGGACATCCTGAGCAGAGCACAGTGCCTGTGCCACATGCCCCCTGGCACGCTCTCTGATTGTCACGAAGTGGATAATGCCCAGTGAATTCCCATGCCCGGTCCAGAGTCTCCAAGGATACCAGATGGTGGGTCTCCTGCATCCTGGACTGTCCCACTAGGCCCTGCCACAGCCTCAGATTCTGTTTGTCCATTTGTCAGAATCTCCCTCTGCAAATCAGATCATCTCCATGTGACCCCAAAGCATCCCCCGGCTCAGCTGTCTGTCGGTCCCCCAACCCACAAACGTGGGGCTCACGTCAGCCCCACCACTCTGTGCAGCTGGGCTGCTGCTCCTGCTGCAGGCCTCTCCCTCCTTCTGCCCCCTCCCAACCCCACCGAGCACCTTCCTGTGCCCTGTCCTCTTGCCTCCTCCTCCTCCCGGTCACCCTCCAACCTCAGCTGGGACAGAAAGTCCCGACCACTGAGGAAAGCAAGTGTGAGCGTCCAAGCCTGGGCCAACGACTGCCTCCACTTCGTCTCCCCATTCCCCCACAAGAATCACCCCTTTCTGCCTATCCCATTCCTGTGTGTGTGTGTGTGTGTGTGGTGCTGCGAAAAAAACCCAAGGCCTCACACATGCCAGGCAAGGCACTGAGCTACACTCCCAGCCTCCTACTCCATTTTGCTAATTAGCATTAGATTCGGCTGAAATAAGAGACTTCAACTAATAGTACGTTAGGGTAGATGTTGCTTCTCATGTAAAAGTCCAGGCGGAGCTCCATCTGCTCCCAGGGCCTTGAGGACCCAGAGTCACTGTCACTCACTGATGTATCTGCTGTACCTCAGGATCCAAGATGCCGCTCAGGCTGCAGCCATGGCCTCTGCACCCTAAACATCAAAGAGCCCTGTCTTCTCTTGAGGAAATCTATGAGTACAGAGGTGTGTTTCCACCTACATCCCATTGACCAGCTAGCTGCACAGAAGGGATGCGAAATGTAGTCTTTATTTGGAACTGGGTGCTCGGTTTAAAAACTCGGATCTGGGATTGTATGACTAGGAGAGAAGGGGCAAGGAGCAATAGGGGAAACTCGAGGTCTTGATGTCGATTGACAGAGGCCTGTTCCAGTGACCCACTCACCCAGCAGATGAGTCACCTCTTCTGGGGGCGCGGTGCATTTTTACTGGATCTGTTCTGCCAGCCTCTGGCGTCAGACTGCAGCCCAGGGCAGGGCAGGGGCTGTGCCCCCCACCCCGTGCCCTCAGGCCTCCACTTGCGCTGGCACGCAGAGGTGGCTCCATCCTGCCCACTGACAGATGGCGCTGGCCCTTGAGCGCCGGGCCCTCTCTCCCCAGGGACCAGCGCTGCCACCTTCCCGGCGTCTTCACAGCCTGGAGCGTGTGGCCATGCGGGCTCACCCTGTGTTTATGGCTTGTTTGCTTTATTTAACAGCAAATAAAACTGTGGCTGAGGCGTGACTTCTCCATCTCCAAGTTCCCTCCCCTCCTCTATCTAAGCTCTGAGACTTTTTACAGACACACACTCGGGTGAGCAGCCCAGCCAGCGGGCCAGCGCGCACAATCCAAGCACCTCCGGGGGTGCTGTGCTGCCTCTGTCCAGGAACAGCTGACCGTCGTGCATAACTTGTGTCTGGCTGAAGCTTCGATGCCTGTTAGCTGGAGCTGCCTGTGGCTGTGAAGACATCAGGGGCCTGGGCTGTGAAGCATCTCCCTCGGCTCTCTCTGTGCCTGTGAAACGAGTCTGCAAGTTCCTTTAACCCCTGTAGCATGCTGTGGCCTCGGCCTTTGCGCTTGACTTTTTACCTTTCCCTGGCTTCTCTTCCTCCCCAGGTGGCCCAGCTAATTCCCCTCCAGCCTGGAGGTCTCAGCTGGAATACCACTGCTTCAGGAGGCCATCCCAACCCCAATGAGACCAGATTCTTCACTCCCAGGGAAATTTTCAACTTTTCCTTCATCTTTTTCATAGTTCTCTTGAGCAATGGAACGCCTAACATTTTCATTTGTGAACCAGTTGTAGAACAGTCCTTGCTCTTGTAGTTCTGTAATTCCTGCTGCAGTGACATGTCCTAAAGTGAGCCACAGTGTGTCACCCCCTTGTGGAATCTCTTCAGGGCCTGTCACTTCTTGTCAATAGATTATGTCAAAAGTGAAAGGATTTAGTAATTTCAGCTCAGTTGATTCTGAGTTTATTAAAAAGGTATGTTATCCTGAATGGGGTAATCTAGAGAAGGGCTAAGAAGGATGAAGGCCTTCTTTGAGTTCAAAATCTTTCCTGCTGATTTTGAAGAAGGAGGCCACGCACCGAGGAAATTATTTCTGCCCCAGGATCTGAGCAGGCTTGGAAGCAGATTAAGACTCTGCGGGGGTCAGAGTCCAGCTGACTTTTTCCTCTATGCTGCAGAATGATTTTATTTTTATTTTGACATTGGGTCTCACTAAATTGCTAAGTTCTCCAGGCTGGGCTCAAACATGGGATCCTCCTGCCTCAGCCTTCCAGAGTGCTGGAATTACAGGCATTTGTCATCGAACCCATTTAGCTGATCTCTTGACAGCCTTACGGGGTCCATAACCAGAGGACCCAGCTGTGCTGGATTTCAGGCGTGATCTATAGAAGCTCAGATGAGAAGAGTGTGTTATAAGCACGTGAGTACATGGTCATTTGTTACGCAGCAGCAGGTAACTGATACATCTGCACTTACGTCTAGAGGAGCACAACCCCTGAGCCCCTCCCTCCCTGCTGGGCCCAGCCTGGCACCATCCTTGAAGATGTTCTTTTCAAGCTCCAGGCCCACATTCTCAAATGCTCATCAGACACTGCCTCTGAGCTAATTGTAGGTTGAATAACCCCGAAAGGTATTCTGGGGGTATCTTGGGAATATGATGATAGGGAACAGGACCTAATACTTCTAAGAGGGGAAGAATTTGGACACAGACACGGAGAATGCCCTATGTCTACAGGGCAGAGATACAATTGTTGCATCGGTAACAACGGAGTACGGAATAGTTCTAGAGAACACCAGAATAGTTCTAGTGAACACCGGAAGCTGAGGCAAGGGAGGAGCCTCCCTTCCTGTGGACAGCTGGACTTTAACTTCTGGCTTCTAGAGACTAAGTTTCAGTTGTTTGACGCCACCCAACACACTGTCTGAGGGCCGATGGGGCCTGACAAGTGCCGTATGTTCCTTCTGCAGCCCCTGCTTCTTGGGGGCCCTAATTCTGCCTGTGTCTTTCTATCTGGCCTCTGCCCTGCTCCCTGGACGGTATCCCATCACCCTTCACTCCCTCACGAGCCACTGACACTTGTGCCCTCTCACATCACTCTTCTCTTTCTCCTCTCCTCTTTCTTAGCTGAGACCTTAGATCCTCACTCTGGTCTCCTCTGACCCGCTCGCCAGGCATCTCATGCAGGACAATAATTACTTTCCCATAGTGAAGCTATTGGGGCGTAAATATCCCCACACGCGAGCTTTTCAAGGGACGGGCTGAGGGCCCACAGGATCCCAGGGGCTGTGAGTGTCGGCTGCCAGTGACTCCTAACTGCTCTTTCTTTGGGGTACTGTCCTGTCCCAAGGGTAGCCACGTTGTCCGGAAGTCAGGCCCTGGCCTGGGGTGGCCCACAGCCAGTGCAGCCCTCTGGCCAGAGCTCCCCGAGGCTCAAGGGCCCGCGGGATCCAGACTCTAGCAGAATCCACACCCTTGCCCAGTCCCTTCCCCCAGCTCTGTTTCTTCCTTCAGCTCTCCTGAGAGGGGATCCCCAAAGTTGCAGTCAACAGAGCAACAGAGTCCGTTAGTAAAATTTGTACTCCCTAAGGCTGGCTGAGGCCAGACCCAGGGCTTCCGCTTTCCTAACCTTTGGCCTCCCCATAACCCCTGGCTTTGCTCTGGGTGGTGCTAAGTATGCTGCCTTCTGAGTGGTCACCTCACGCCCTTCCCCCTCCTTTCCCCTCCTGCTTCCCTTCCTTTACAGCTCCATCCCCCTCTCCCCCCCTCCCCTCCCCTATTCTCCTCCCCCTCCCCTCCCCCTTTTCTCCCCTCCCCCTGTCTCACTCTCATCCCCTTCTCTTTCTTTGTGGTACTGGGAACTAAGTCCAGGGTATTAACATTGAGTTTTGCCTTCTCATCTAAATATACAGTGAATGCTTAACTTTTTAAAAATTTGTTACAGTAGAAAACACATTGCCATTAATTCTTCTGGAAACCCTCCCCCTTGCTTCAAACACTTATCTCATTGCTCTTTTCTGCAGCAGTTCTGGAAATCCTCTTTCACGCGTGTCTGTGGAAGTCGTGACTCAAAAAATGCATTGAATGCTGCCGCCGGTGCCCTCCCACACAAAGGCAGCCTCATAAAACAGGAGCATGTATTCTCATTCAGCTCGTTCACCGTTCACCCGGAATACGTCCTGTGTCGGAAGTGACCTCCTCCCTCTGTGAGAGCGCGGGGAGATGGTCAGTGCCAGCCAGGGAAACCCCTTCCTGCCCCCACCTCCCCGACCCTGAGGGGGAGGGCAGGAAGCTGGGGGAAGTAAACAAACGCAAGGTGGCCCTCCCTCTCCCACCGGGGCGGCTGGCCTGGGGTCGGGTCGGGGTCGTTCCCAGCACCACTACCCCAATCTCAGGCTCACCTGGACCACTGCTGGCTTCAGTGGTTTCCAGCGGGGCCTGCCCAGCTCCACATGCACCCCTGCTTCTTCCCCTTCCCCATATTCACAGACCACTTTAGTCACCAACTGAGAGTTTGACGCAGACAGAGCTTTTCACAGCCTGAGTGAAGTCTCGGCTTGGCGTAGTCTTGGCACAGTGACTCCCCTCTCTTGGCTGCCTTAATGGCAGCCCTGCCGCTGCCTGGTGCCCTTGTGTGCGGTGTGGACCAAGAAGCGTCCTCTTAGAATGGCCACCTGCTGGTTATGATGGTCACAGGCCACGAGGGTGGAGAGGACGGCGCCGGTACGTACGGCGTGTGGTGGGCACCTGGTACTGCGCAGGTGGGTGGGCGCGGGTGGCATGCGGCTGAGTGCTGGCTGAGGTCGGCCGGTGGTCGGTGGGCGGTGGCTGGAGAGCTCGGGCTGCTCGCTGGGCGGGGGAGTGGGTGATTTATCGGATCTGCCTCGGCGGCGCCTCCTCCCAGCAGCAGCCACTGCATCTCATACATACCAAGGTTCTTCTACATCAAGAATTCATAATCATCCCAAAATACTCGATGGGGATATGAAATATTTACACACAAGGCACCAGACAATGAAATGAGCCTGTCCCCAGACCCCGGCAGAACCCTCTCTCCTGCTCCTCACGGGTGGGTCACCGTCGCTCCTCCCGGAAATGGAGGGGAAGATGAGATCCCCACCTCCACCTGGCCCGTCCCGCTCCCACTATGGGTAAGGACGAGGAGGCCCCTGCCTGGTGGGGGAGGCCGGGGTGACAGAGGGGAGGAGAGGCACAGACACAGAGGGCCCCAAAGGCTTGGAAATGGAGGCGGCCTTGGGATGTGCGGGCCCCTCTTTCCCCATCATGGCGCGGGAGGCCATTGCAGCAGTTCTGGAAATCCATTTACCCGCTTATCTCCAACCACAGGCCCTCAGCTCCTGTCACCCAACAGCCGGGGACTTGCAGTTAGAAACTTCTTCCCTGTATGGAGATGACTACCAATTCCGCCCCCAGAGCTCCTCACGTCCCTCTGAGGATCACTTTGCCCTCCCCCACCTGTGTAGGTCCCCAGTGTCTTGAGGCCCTCGGCGCTGGCAGTGCCCTGGGATGTGCCATAGCACAGCTGGGCCTGAGCAGCCGCAATGGCCTCGTCTGTTTAATGAGCATGCAATTAATCTAATGCATATTTTAACATCGCATCAGGGTGTCTCATCAGTCATTCCCAGCCTGGGACAGAGAGACAGACAGACAGACAGGTGGCCTGCAGAGCCAGGAGGAAGAAGGTCTTCTGAGTGACCCTTCAGGGGTAGAGAAGAGAGTGGGGTGCTGGGTGATGTGAATCGGCCTGACCTCCTTCCCTTCAGTTGCCAGCCCCCAGTTCCCCTCTTGTGGTTTGACCTCGCTCCAGCCTGCCCGATTAGCTATGGCTCCCTGCTGGTAACCTCCCCCTATGCCCACCCCGCCCTCTCCTTCCTGTCCTGTCTGCTCCCCACCCCACTCCACCCAGAAACCCCAGCACGGGTATGACCCTGGGAGGGGGAGCCTCGGACTGGGAGCCCCGGAACGCACGCGGTACGGAGGGACCACCTCCCCCGCCGAACCCACTTCCGCTGTGTGGAGCCGAGAACACCGGCCGCAGGGTGACCTGTGGGGCGTCCCAACCTCTCTGAACCGCCACTCCCTCCACTGCGAGTGGGCTCCAGTAACACCTACTTCATGGGGTCAGTGAGGAATTATCAATTAAGACGGTGCTATGCCCGAGACGCGATGCTCTCCCCTCCCCCACTCCCGTCTCGCTCCCCTCGGTCTTGGCTCCACTGGCCTCTGCGTGGACTCTGGCCACTTTGCTGGTGGGGAGTCCTCTGGGGACAGAGGCCCCTTTGGTCAGCGCTGGGAGGAGCCCTGAGTGGGCAGGTGGGTCTCTGAGTGCAAGCAGCACGTCTGCCTGGCTAAACAGGAACGCGACACTGTTACTGTCAGACCCTGAGCGGCACAACACCAAGGAGCCTAAATATTTCATGGTCAAATTCATCAATAATGGAGACTGAGACTAAATTACATAACTGTCACCTTTCTGTTAAATAATATTTTCTGCAGGGGGCTAGGAGGGGACCGTGGAGGACTTTATTGCAAGTCATGAATGATTTAGGCAGCAAATAAAGAGATCAGGAAGAGGAGGGGGGGATTTTCTAGGCCTGTTTCCCACATTGTCCCATGGTCCAGGGATGGCCAGAGCGAGGGGAAAGGCACAAGGGTCTTGAGGAAGCGGTGCTGGGGATACCTACCTAGAGCGTGTGCAATGGCTTTCCGTCACTATAAGAAAGTAGCTGCAATTAATGAACCTTAAAAAGGGGAAAGGTTTATTTTGGCTCATAGGTTTGGATGCTTCAGTCCATGGTCAGCTGGCTCCGTGGCACTTGGGAAGAGTGTGGCCGCACACTGTGGCTAAAGCAGGTGGCAACAAAGCTGCTTACCTCAGGGTAGGCAGGGAACAAAGAGGGCATAAGGAAGGGACGGAGTCCCGCTGTCTTTTGGAGGGCTCCCCCCCAAGGCCAGAGATGCTCCCCTAGACCCAGCCACCTAACGGTCCCACCGCCTTCCAGCGGTGCCACGCAGAGGACCAAGTCTCTAGAGTGCCCCGTGGGGAATTCTGGACCCAAGCAGGAAGGTGTTGGGGACACACGGGCGGGAGTGGGCAGGGCAGTTTCCACGCTGACGCTCCGAGGCACACTGGCCGGCTCCATGCTGTTCGTGGAGATGAGCAGAAAGAAACTAAGGGGCAGCCAGAAGTCAGGGCTGGGTCTGCCCAGCAAGTAGAAGGGGGCAGGGCTCGCCTCCCTCACCCTACCAGGGCTTCGGAAGGTGGCAGATATGCCTCCTCCATCAGGCTGGGAGCTCCCGGAGGCCTTGGAGCCCACCTTCACGGCAGCCCTCGGCATCGGCCGTGTCTAACCACTTGACTGGAAGCTGCCGGAGGGAGCCCAGTCCCTTCCCGGCTCCTGCCCCGCTGAGGGGGTGATGGAAGAGACAGGAGAGCTGTCGCCACCTCTCGGTCTCCTCAGCAGGCCGCCATCCCTCCCCAGCAGAGCCTGGGGGGGGCACATGTGCCACCTCACCCTGCACGTCAGCCATGTGGGTAGGGTGAAGGGTGGGAGCGCGGTGCCCGCTAAGTGTATAATTACACAGTACTCCGGGTAATTTTCTTCTTCCTCAAGAAGTGCACGTTGGCCCTGATTTTCCTATCTGCAGATTGTAAGCTCGTAATTAGCCTCAAATTACCCACACAAGTGACAAATTTTTGTGCTTTCAAGTAAACAGACAAAATACCCACGGTTCATAAATTGCCTCTCGGTGCAGTAGGCACCTGGCTCCTGGCGATGCCCAGCCTGCCCACACGTGGCGGGGAAGGGGTAGAGAGCCGCTGTGAGGGCCGAGGCCGTGGCCACAGGATGGCAGAGACAGGCTCGCCTTGGCCACTTGTCCTTCCTGCTGGCCGGCATGCAACCAGTCAGAGTCCTGGGCCCGGCACAGGACCATGGCCCCTGGCACAGATGAGGAGCACCAGGGTGGCAGTGCCAGCCTGAATAGTAAGATAGACCCCCACATACCATCTGTCACACGGTAGCTCATGGAAACAGCCCTGGGTCACCCCTAGGTGCCACATGCTGCCAGAGCACTGCCTCCTTCTTGACTGAAAGTGACTCTACCTATTTTGGGCACAGACCTCGGGCACTCCGCCCAACTCTCCGGACCCCTCCCTTGGCACAACATTCCAAAGGTGTAAAGCAGCACACAGGTTTGCGATGTGTCCAACGCAGTCACTTCATCAGACCCAACGCGGGACCTGCCCTATGGTGACTTCTTGCTTTAATGCTAGAGACGATGTGGCGACACCAAGTCTGAACTTCAGTACTGGCGAGAGCAGAGTCCAAACCCTGGCTCAGCCGCTTTCGGGCTGAGTGAGCCAAGATGTCCGACTCCTCACAGGCACCGCAAGGGAGCAGTGGAGCCTCTCACCAGGACTGGAAGGTGAACTGGAAGCGCGTGCGTAGCATTCTGTCAGGGCCCAGGCTGCCAGCCTGGTGCGCTGGGCTGTGTGGCGCAGCCTGTCAGGGCTGCCGGTCAGTCTCGAGGAGTTTGAGGACCTGATTGACGTCTAGTGGGCAGCTCAAAAATGAGTTCTGGAGCCCCGTACGGAGGCGCATGCTTGTAATCTCAGTGCTCTGGGAGGCTGAGGCAGGAGAGTCAAAGTCTGAGCTCAGCCTAGGAAACTGAGTGACTTAGCGAGAGCCTATCTCAAAGTAAAAATGTTTAGAAAGGCCTGAGGATGTATGCAGTGTGAAAGCTCTGAGTTCATTTCCCAGGACCACAGAAGTGAGAGAAAGGAAGGAAGAAAGAGGAAGGAAAGAAAGGAGGGAGAGAGAGGGGAAGGAAAGGAGAAAGAAGCAGAAGCTCTGGTATAAGAAATTACCCATAGCTAGGCATGGACATGCGTGCCTGTCATCCAGCCACTTGGAAGGCTGAGGCAGGAGAATCACAAGCCAGAGTCCATTACGGGCAACTTCGTGAGACCCTGTCTCATAAAATAGAAATTGCTGGGGTGCTGCTTAGTAGCAGAGAGCCCCCAGAGTCAATCCTCTTTCCTATAAAGAGAAAAGAAATTCATAACTTCAAGTCAGACCTCTCCTTCCTGCTCCTTTTTACCCCCTGTATGATTGGCCCGTCACCACCCTGCCATGGTAAGGTGCTTCTGCCCTGGGCTCTGGGCTCTGGTGGGTCCTGAGCCAAGCTCTGAGGATTCTGCCCCCTCAGGGAGGTCACCACGTGGAGAGCACAGCGGGCAGGGAGAGGCCCAGAGAAAAGGAGAACCGGGCACCCAGACCCCAGCGAGTCGGGCCACCCAGGCCCCCCGAGCCTTCCGGGCCCCGCCGGGCTGGCTACAAAGAAGCAGTGGTCATATCAGCCTCAGGAGTCTGCTGGGGCACTCAACCTGGCTACAAAGAAGCAGTGGTCATATCAGCCTCAGGAGCCTGCTGAGGGGCCCAAAAGGGGTGTCTCTGCTCTCACCACGGAATTATGATCAAATGCAAGACTTGGTGTTTTTTTTTTGTTTTGTTTTTCTTTTGAGACAGGGTCTCACTTTGTGGTTCAGGCTGGCCCTGAGCTCAGCCTCAAACTCACATCACAGCAATCCTCCTGCCTCTGCCTCCCGAGTGCTGGGATTACAGGCATGAGTCACCATGCCCGGCACTATGGTATGTGGTACTGGTTGCTGCTGGGTGTGAGTCTCCACGCCCAGTATGATATGTGGCTACCGGGGATTGAACCCGGGTCCTCGTGCTTACAAGACAGGCACCGGAACCACTGAGCTAAATCCCCGGCCCAAGACTTGGTGTTTTTAACCATGAAGTTTTGGAGTGCTTCAGTGCAGCCATGACAGCGGGCTGCCGCCTTCCCTGAGGCAGAGTAGATGCCCCTCTTGTCATGATGCGATTTCTCCTCTCTGCATTTCCCGGGTTCCAAGAAGCCAAAAGAAGAGGAGCCACAGACTGCACACCTCACCCCAGGGCAGCCTCACTGGGCTCCGTGCAGTCCTCACCTTGCAGGGATCCTGCACAGTGTCCCCACGGACAGGACGCGTGGCAGCACTGTGGGGTCCTGCTGCAGAGGCTGGCATGGGCTAGAGAGGAGTGGACCCCTCCCTTCTCTGCTGACATTTGCAAGGACTAATTTAGGAGGCAGGTAAATGCTACTCTCTTCTCCTGGGACCAGGGAGAGGAAGGCAGACACCCGCATTCTGGTTGCTTTGTTTGTGGAGGGTGCAGGGGCCCGACATCACCGCAGGTTGGGGGGTAGTGGCCAGTGGAGTCCTCATCCTCTGGTGGGTGTGCCCCTGCGCCCAGGTAGACCAGAAGTCCCAGCCAGAGTAGAGCCCACTGGCCTGTTAGCATTTCCAGATTCCTGACATATTGATTTAGGGGAAGTTAGGAATGAGAAATTATACTTTCTGAGAAGTCCTGGAAACTTCTGAAGTCATACATTATTCTGAATTTTTCATGGCACTATTTTACATATTTTAAATAACAAATGACTGTAAATAATAAACAGTGAATCATTGTTCTATGATTGTATTAAGTTTCAGAGACTTTTTGTTTAAAGAAACATAGTCTATCGAGTGAATGGATTACAAGTAGTATTAGTAGTACTATAGTTTGACAAGATTACCGTAGAGTGTAAAATTGCTCACTACCTGATATAGACATCTGATAAGCAAAAACAGGGGGACAAGGGACTATTAGTAGAAAAGTAATAGCAAGTAAAAGCCATTAAAAAATGGGAAGCTGACAAATATTTAGCATTTAAATTTTCGTGCATGGTACCCTAGAGTGACACTGGGGTCTTTACACTGTATCTCTGGCTCTTTTTGAGTTTTATTTTGAGACAGGCTTTTGCTAAGTCATGATGTAGCCCAGGCTGGCCTGGAACTAGCAATCTTCTAGCTTCTGCCTTCTGGAGTACAGGATTACAAATGTGGGCACCACACCTGTCTGAATTTTTATTCTTTTTTTTTTTTAAGGTTTTTTGAGACAGGGTCTCACTTTGTGGTTCAGGCTGGCCCTGAGCTCAGCCTCAAACTCACATCACAGCAATCCTGCTGCCTCTGCCTCCCGAGTGCTGGGATTACAGGCGTGAGCCACCACGCCCGGCACTGGTATGTGGTATTGGTTGCCGCTGGGGTGAGTCTCCACACCCAGTATTGTTATGTGGTTACCGGGGATTGAACCCGGGTCCTTGCGCTTGCAAGACAGGCGCCGGAACCACTGAGCTATATCCCCGGCCCTGAATTTTTATTCTTAAAATGACAACATTCACAAGAGAGAGAGCATATAATAATTAACCTAATAGTACAGATCTTTATTTTGCAGGAAACATTTCAGACCTAGAGAGCAAAATATCTCCACGCTGACATTACTGGGGTCATCAAGCATGTGTCCAAAAAACACCTTCAATTCGAAGTGAAAACATACAAGCTTTTTTCTTAAATAATGGAAGTGTTTTGCCTGCTCACCCTCGTTTCCTGCTCATGCAGATTTTGGATCAGTTTCTGATTTTGTGTCTGAGAATTCCACTCTGTTCCTATTTTTTTCTTTGCGTTTCTTCCATACTGAATATTCATACACTGGAAAATGCCAGTGACCGTGACTAGATGGTATTTGAAGAATGTAACATTCAGAATTCCTAGCAAGGTTAACAGTACTATGCATATGAAAATTGCCAATTTAAGGGCTTATTTTGCTTCGGAAACTTATTTCTTGAAATACTGCCTACAGGACTTGTATAAATTATATGATGTATAAAGCCTTATTAATATTTATTTTATTTGTAAAACTGACTCACCAATGGCAGCAGATAGAGCACAAACATGTTGACATAACGGCAGCTACAGGCAGCCTGGTTAGATGGTGACATTCTCCTACGAGCTCTCTCCCCTGGCTTCTAGCATCAACCTTCAATATCAGGGTTTCTGTTTCTTGCTTTGGATTTGACATCAGATAATTCATTCAAGTCAGCAACGTCTCTTTGTTGATGATCAAGTTTTAATTCTCTCAGGAGAATTAGAATTCTTTCTGCCAATCTTTTTCCCCTAGTTTTCTTAGGATTTGAAATTCTGGAAAAGGTAATTCCTGAGACATTCTGGGGACCCATGTTCCCTGCGACAAGGAGTCTCTAGAGTGGCCTGTGGGAGGTCAGCACCCTCCAGGGGAGACGCGCCCTGACCTGCCTTTCTCTGCGCAGCACATGACGCCGGGCCATGGCTGGGAAGGAGCAGCCAGCACCACCCATCTCCTCCGCTGGACTCATCAGATGCTGCTTCTCGGGGCCCATTTTTAGCTCTGGGCTTCATCTTCATGATCTCTGGGGTGTCGCTCGCATCGATTGTCTTGGTTTCAGTGCAGTGCAGAAACCCAGACTCCCGTCTCCAGCCTGATCACTCCTACCCCATGACTAGAGACCCACGCGCCAGTCTTTTCCTCCTCGTCTGCACGACTGACTCTGCCAGGTTAGGGGCCTGAACTTCAGGGTGGCAAAGCTTTCGCCCCAAGATGGGGTAACTCCACAGAGCTGAAAGGGGAGTTTGTTATCAGCGAACATGAGGGAGCCTGACCGGAGTTACTAAGGGGGAAGCCACAGGACAGGGAGACACCTGAGGCGCGGCCTAGTGTGTGGGGGTCAGGCAGTAAGAGCTGGGAGACAAGCCACAGCAAAGGCCCAGCCTGCTCCAGAAGCCAAGTTCCAGCCTCCCCTCCTGGAGAGCGCCGGCCAGCTGAGGTCCTTATGAAGACAAATAGGTCACGGACTGTGAGAAGGTACAGAAACAGGAACCACAGCGGGCACCCATATTCCCCCCTTGCTGCGGTACAGATCTATTTATCTATCTTAACAGAACTGCCTTTCGGCCTCCGCCCTTATTGCCCATCTTTCTCACATAGAGATGTTTTTGATGATTCTACTTGCAATTTATTACAGATTATAGAATACAACATGGGATCATGAGGGAATTAAAAGGAGATTGAATCTCTTTGTTATCCGGGTATAATTACTGATATGAGTTTGGATTGTCTCCCTTTGGATAAAGAGATGAGTAAGTTTTCCCTGGGTGGAATAATTACACTCCACCAGGCAGAAGCAGGTTGTGGTGGTGGGCATCCAGATAGGCAAGTTCAGCAATGGAGGAAGGAGGCCTCTAAGCTAGGCTGCTTAGTCCCATCTCACAGTAAAAAGTGATTTTTTGAAAAAAGAAAGGGCTAGGGATGTCGCTCAACAGTCCTTGGGTTCAATCCCTAGCACTGCAAATACAGAAAGAAATAAGAATGTATATTAATACGGGATATAATAAA
This sequence comes from Petromus typicus, assembly GCA_004026965.1. NCBI lineage: Eukaryota > Metazoa > Chordata > Mammalia > Rodentia > Petromuridae > Petromus > Petromus typicus. Next base: position 24,306 of record PVIR01012023.1, on the reverse strand, counting down.
TATTTGTCATGGAACATCTATCATTCTTCTTGGCTGCCCGGGGCTTTTAAGCCTTCTGTGTTTGGAGTCTCTGCCTTTTATGGATCTGCCTTTCCTCTAGATATGCAAAGTATAAGGTGAGTGTTTACATTTAAAAATTTACTACAGTAAAAGACACATTTCCAATTATCTCCCTCAAAACATTCCCTGTCGCACCAAATACACTTGTTCCCTCATTCTGGCCGCTGTCTGAAGAGGTTCTGAAAGTCCTGTTTCCGGAATCTCCCTATGGGGTGCGATTAACAACACGCAGGCCGGGAACGCGGCTCCCGAGTGCCAGCCTACGGAGGGGCGGGCCCGAAGCACGGCTGTGCGTCCTCATCCGTCTCACTCACTGGACCTGGTGCCACGCAATTTCTGGCTCCTTCCCAAAGTCAGAATGATCCTGAAAGGGATCCGTCTGGAATCACTTCAGGACGTGGAGGCAGCCGTGACAGTACAACTAAAGACAGCTCATGAAAGAGGACTTCCAGAATCGTGTAAGAAAGTCGGGGGTGGGACGGAGTCGCATGTTTGAGTGAGGGGGCATATTCTGAGAGGGATCGAAGGCACGATGGCTTCTACTGTAATGAGTTTAAAATAAATTTAAACACACACTGTACATTTCATTCAGACCCTGCAAGCCAGCAGCTCACTTTCCTGGCTTCCTTACACCAGATATCTGCCTTAGGATGCACCCAAGAAGCTCTCTGAAGAGGCTCAACACGCATTTCAGTGGCAGCATAAGACCGCCAGTACCCAAGCCTGGGCAGGCAGCGCCTGGGCAGCCCACTCTTCGGCCTCGGGCAATAACATTCCCTGCTTTGGGCCTGGATTTTTTTATTTTTATTTTTATTTTTTATTTTTTGAGACAAGGCTGCACTGTGTACTTCAGGCTGGCCTTGAACTCATACTGATCCTCCTGCCTCGGTCTCTCAAGTTTTGGGATTACAGGCATATGCTGCCATGGCTGACTTTGGGCTCCGAATTTTGGCAGGTCCTGCTCTGGTCCTCCTACAGCCGCACGCTCCCCTCAGGACACACCGAGGAACATGCCAACCAGAGCTTATGCCCTCACTTCCACACCGTGACGCAGCTCGCAGGACCCTAGACTCCCTGTCCAAATCGCCCCAAGCTCTCTTCAGGGCCTGGGCAGACCTCTTCTACGTCGGTCCTCTGTGCACAGGTCATGTCGCCCTCCTGTGCCCTAAAGCTGAGGGGCAGCCAAAGGGGGAGCACTTGTCAGGGTATGGACAGAGCATGGGCCTGTGGGAGGAGTACCCACACATGTGCAGGGCAGGCCTGGACGGCAGCTGGCTAGAGAAAGCACTAACTGCCTAGGGACTGAGGTCTAGCCCTGTCTGGAGGAGAGGATTACAAGCCTAAACTTGGTTGTTAGAAACCATATTTGGCAAGATAGGAGATCTTCAGATCTCCCTTCAGCCCCAAAGAGACAGAATCTACTTGTCTTCCCCCGGAACCTGGGTGGGAAGGACTCTGTAGGTCTCTCCCAGCAGTGGGTGGCAGACACGGGGTCAGTAGGTGTCCCCAAAGGAAACGTGCTTGGGGTGAGGGAGCCAGCCCAGGTCAGAGCGAGGGCCCGCGGAGAGACACCCGGGAACCCCCAGGGAAAGTCCGGTGAGTAAATAAACCTGTAGATGAGTCTATTCCTCAACCTGTCAAGCTACCACCACAGGCCCCAGGATGGGGGCAGAGACAAGGCCCTCAGAACTGGCCCTCAGAAGCACTCATGATGCATCTCCATGGAGGTTGTAGTAAGTTTTGGGTATGATGCATTTAATAGACCATTAGCTCTATAACCTTAAAGTATTTTGATATATTGGATGTGGACCTCTACGGGTCTGCCTCTAATAAATATGTCTGGTGCCAGGGTTATTAGGATCTGTGCTCAGTCACGGGGTAGGAAGGTGTCCCTAACAGCTGGACCAGGTTGTCTATCTCATCCAGGTGTGTCCCTGGGATAGCTCTCTGCCTGTGTGGTTTCCAAGCTGTGTCCTCTGATCCCCCTAATCTCCTTCGTCAATTCTTCTTCTGCCAAAGGCAGCCCGAGTGGTTTCTATGGCCTGCAATTTAGATGTACCGATTCAAACAAAACCAGCTCCGGATTATTTCCCTTTGATTCGCTTCAATAGACCTTAATTGAGTACTTGCCACAAGGCGGGCCGTGGGATAGGCAATTGCGGTACAAAGATGAAGGAGAGGGACTCTTATTGTGAGATAACGATAGCTCACATTTCTTGAGCACCTGGATTGTGCCAGACACCGTGCAGAGCACTTTGCCTGCTGCATCTCGACCCTTACAAACACTTATTGTGGTAGAAGCTATTACCAGCCTCAAAGAGGAGACGAGGAAATGGAGCTTCAGAGAGGTGGAGAGGATGATCGCGTTGATTAAGATCACGCAGCTAGGGAATAGCGACGCTAGGAATGTTGGACTGGGAGGCGACTGCTCAGATGGTCTGGCTCCGGGCACATCTGCGTTTGGTGGACACAGAGTCATTATAGCGCCAGTAGAGATGGAGGAAGACTTCCAGGGAGAGGGTCACCAATGCTGAGTCACGGTGCTGGGCAAAGGGGCGTGGGGAGCACTGTGGGACAGCTGTGCCAGGGCCCAGAGCAGCGTGTGGGCTGAGGGTGGCAGGAGGAAGTCAGGGTGCAGGTCCCGGGCACTGGGAAGCGTGGGAAAAGCTCAAGAGTCCGAACCTGATCCAGGGCCCAGGAAGGATTTTCTGTGCACTTGTGATTCAGAAATCTCAGGCAGAGCAGGGAAATAGTTCCTCGGGAGCAGGAAGCTGTTGGGGTCCTGTGTGTAACTCAGATGTGGAATGCCAGGGAGGAAGACTGGACAGACAGGCAGACTCGTGCAGAGGGAGGAGCAGAAGCCACTGGGCTGGAATGTGCACGTTAAGAAGAAAGGAAGCGCTCAGGGTTCAGTCCGCTGAGTCTGCGTGTGCGTGTGTGTGTGTGCATGTGTGTGCTTTTGCATATGTGTGTCTGTGTGTGTGCTATGTCTGTGTGTATCTGTGTGTCTGTGTGTGTCTGTCTGTGTGTGTGTCTGTGCATCTGTGTGTCTGTGTCTGTGTGTCTTTGTGTGTGTGTGTGTCTGTGTGTGTCTCCATGTGTGTATGTCTGTGTCTGTGTGTGTCTGTGTGTGTGTCTGTGTGTATCTGTGTGTCTGTGTGTGTTCCTGTCCGTGTGTGTGTGTGTGTGTGTGTGTGTGTGTGTGTGTGTGTGTGTGATGAGAATGCAGGACAAGGGGCCTGTGTGTGAAGCAGAGACTGCAGGCAGCCTGGGAGGGGCTGACAGTTACTGAGCAGTGTGTAGGAGAGGACCTGCCCAGGGTGTGGGGAGACCGCACACAGTGTGTCCAGAAGAGCACACAGGGGATTCACTCTTAATGTCACTGTGGTCCTTGGCCTTGTGTTACAGGCAGGGCACAGAGTGCCGGCACCTGAGTGCCAGGCGGCCGGCAGGCTGCCTTAGGGTGACTCGGGGTGCAGAGCTCACACAGTAGTCCTCAAAAGGGATGGAAAGCACCGAATGCGGAAGCCCAGGGTGTCCTGGAGCTCTGGTCCACTGGATCTCTCGGCCGAACTCTGTCCTCTGGGCCTCGCCGGGGCTGGAACTCCAGCACACAAGCGACTCACCCTCAGGGAAGTTTTGACAACATATTCCTAATCTTCCTGTGTCCTTCAAGAGCCTCAGTGGTCTGGAAGGTCGAGCTGCTGACCAACCTTGAGAGAGCCAGGGGCCTGCAGAGAGCTCCCTCGGTACCAGAAGGGAGCTGAGCAGTGTCTGCAGGATGCTAGGGTGGATGTGGCCCCCCAGCTGGGTTGGTGGTGAGGAGGAGCTGAGACGCTGCCATCTCCAGTTGTGTTTTTTTCTGTACTGAGGATTGAACCCAGGACTTTCACATTGGACAGGGTCTTGCTAAGTCACTAAACTGCCCAGTCTGGGCTTGAACTTGGAATCAGCCTGTCTCAGCCTCTCAGAGTGCAGCTTATAGGTATGCACTACCACACCTGACGAGTCTCCAGAGTTTACCGATCTCTAGGCTTCAGTGAATTTTGCGGCAGAAATGTCTGAAACAAAACATCTGCTTCTGGTTCTGGCCTCCTCCAAGGGCAAAGCCGAGCCTCAGCTTCCTCATGTACTGTAGACATGCGGCCCCCCGGCCTAGGCTTCCCACAGCTAAATGAAGGAGCCGCAGACTGTACTTGCCAGGCCCCAGAGGGAAGTTGAGGCTAACGCGCTGGGCCCTCCTCCCCTCCCCCCGCTCCTGCCTGCCCGTTTGGTGTTCAAGGCCTCCTTTCCAGACGCTTGCTTCAGCCAGCTGCACGTGCGCCTCGGGGAGACTCTCCTTTCTGACTAGTTCCTGCAGCAAGGTGGTAGATACGGAGCTTCCTGGGAGAGAACGTCCTCCAGAGCACTGGGATAACCGGAGTGGTTTGCGAGATCTGGTTTGTTTGCGGGTCCTGTAAGTCCAGACCACGACCTGTGAGTGTCCATGCCGATGAGCAGCCCACGGAGTGGCGGCCTTGGGCGTGTGCAGCCTGAGGGTGGTGCCGGCCTCTTGGCTGCCCTTTGGGGATCCAGGGTCCCTGCCGGCCAGGCCTCTCCTTGAGAAGGACTGTGATGGGGGGAGGGTGGGGAGAGGAAGACAGGCGCCCTTAGCCCTCCGTTCCCCGAGTCCAGCCAGCAGCCCCTGCTCAGCACCACAGTCCCTGCGACGTCCGTGTGTCCCTCCAGAAAGGGACCATTTCGGCAGGTGTGACTGGGGAGGTACGAGGTGGAGAAGCCCTAGGCTGTGGACTTCGCCCAGGTGGAGTGAATGTACCTGCGTCTTGGAACTGTCCCCAGTGCCCTCCAGCAGCTGGCCACTCGCCTGGGCTGAGCGTCTGCACAGATGGTGCAGTTTTTTTTTTTTTTTTTTTTTTTAGGTTTTTGGAGACAGAGTCTCGCTTTTGTGGTTTAGGCTGGCCCTGAGCTCAGCCTCAAACTCACATCACAATCCTCCTGCCTCTGCCTCCCGAGTGCTGGGATTACAGGCGTGAGCCACCACGCCCGGCACTGTGGTATGTGGTCCTGGTTGCTGCTGACGTGAGTCTCCACGCCCAGTATTGTTATGTGGTTACCGGGGAATCGAACCTGGGCCCTTGCGCTTACAAGACAGGCGCCGGAACCACTGAGCTAACTCCCTGGCCCAGATGGTGCACTTTTATGCACCTTTCTGTGCTGGGCATGGCAGTGCATCCCTGTAATTGCAGGCTGAAGCAGGAAGATCGCAAGTTCAAGGCCAGCCTGAACCGTAGCGACACCCCTCTGGCCTCACAGTCTCCGTTGCCGGTGTGTTCCCAGTTATACTGCAGCTCCATGGGCTTCTGCGCAACGTGAGATTGGGCCAGTGTCCTCTGGAGATGACGGGCTCTGTTTGGTGTGTCCGAGACCCCAGGGCCCAGTACAACCGGCTCTTGGAGCTCTTGGTGTGGCCGGTGAGTTGGTCCAAGGCACACTGGTGGCTGTATCTCCCTGACCCATGAGGGTGGACGACCACTAGTGTCCGACACAGCTAGGACCTCAGTGAGTACTGGAGTGAGTGGACAGATGTGGGGTGAATGAGCGGAGAGTCTAACCGAGGGCCAGCACGATGACTGCGGCAGGGTCGCTAGGCAGAGCCAAGGCGCCCGGTCCCCAGTGCCGGCTCCTTTACATTTCTTCATAAATAACCCCTAATGCTGCTGAATGCGCTTTCTCACTGGGGCTTTTCTTTCTTCAGTCATGGCAGAAGCTGCACTAATGAGTTATTGGAAAAAATAAGTCCTTTCCAGGGATGCTGTGAGTGCCGAGGGGGAGGTGCCGGGAGCCCCAGCAATTCCCTGCAGAGCACTCTTTCTTCCACAAGGGAATCTCAAAAGCTCTATAGCTCAGAGCTTTATAGTGCACCTAGATTCCAAAGAACCCTTCCCTACGACCGGGCTGGGTAAGAGTGTGGACTTCCTCCTGCTCTGAGCATTTCTGCCTCAGGGCCTTTGCACATACTACTCCCTCTGTAAAGAAACCGTCCTGCCTCCCAGATGTATTTATCTGCCTCCCTCCCTCAAATTGCACACTTCCCAGACTGAATGTCAGCTCTTCAGAAAGCCTTTTCCTCCTAAATTGGGCGTGGTGGCTCACGCCTGTAATCCTAGCACTCCAGACACGGAGGCAGGAGGATCACCGAGAGTTTGAGACCAACCTGGGCTACACAGAAAGATCTTTTTCTTGTGATCCTGCCTCCACTGACATTGACTCTTATTCTCTACTCTCTTGCTGTTTTGTTTTGTTTTGTTTTTCCACACCAGGGATCGAACTTGGGCCCTTGCGCTTGCAAGGCAGGTGCCAGAACCACTGAGCTACATCCCCAGCCTTCGCTCAGTTTTAATTTTGGTTTCCTATCGCTTCTCTGCCTTTTGGCTAAGATCAAGTGTAATTTTGGTTTCCTGGTACTCATCATACCCTGATGCCTTGGGTTGGATTTTCCCAGGATTCCTAGGGGCGAGTGGCATTTAGAAACTCCAGGAAATGCTCTTAGAGGAACAGGAAAGCAGCCAATAAAGGGCGTGCTCTTTATCCAGGTACCACGTGCTGGGGGGCAGTGTTACTGGGCCCTTGAGTAGACTGGCTAAGATGCTGCCCTTTCCCATTCCCCACAGACTGACAAGAGCCTTCTTCCGGCCACCATTGCTCAGAAGGGACAGAGGTCAGGTCTAAGTCCAGGCTTTCTCGCTGCAGGAACTTTGGGTGCTGTTGTCAAAGCGTTAACAGGAGCAGCAGTTGCATCCTCTTGGCAAGGTCAAGAGGGTGACAGTTTCCTGAGGGGGAGTGGAGGGAAACGGGAGAGAAGAAAGAGCTCCCCCTGCCCCTGGCCGGTCAGGGATGCAGGCCCTGGTGTGTGTCACTCCGGCTGGCAGTGCCACACGAGGCTGTGCGTGGAGGCTGGGCACTGCAAGCTGAAACCGAGGATCCCGGGCCTCTCATCGGCGTCAGAGGCCACTGTGGGGACCTCTCAGTGTGTCTGGGTCAGCTGCAGGCCAACAGCCCAGCCCAGAGAGCAGGAGCCACAGTGACAGGAGTCAATTGCCATGGCAACCGAAGCGCCAAGGCCTCTTTTCCCGGACCCTCGATTCCTCTATGACCCTGGAGAATCCCCCTAGACATAACTAAGGCTGATTTCTCAGCACTGTAGCAATTGGAGACTTGGGATCAAAATTTATTGGACTTGAAAAAATAAAGCAGCGTGACATTTATTGTATGCGGATGTCGCAGAGTAAATTCAAAGCCACTCTAGTGCAGAGGGGCCCGAGGGCGTCGAGGCGAAGGGTGTGAGAGGAGAGGCGAACTCAGGCCTGGCAGAACCTGGCCAAGGCTCCCGACGCCGGGAGGCCTGAGAAGGCCACGGGCAAGCAACAGAGGGATGTAACTTTAAAAAATAAAAGCATTTGAAAATAACACTCATTTATTTCTGATTATAAAAATAATACATGCTACTTGTAGATCATTGGGGAGAAACCGAAATCTACGAAGACAGAAATGCAAATCACCCCTGATGCCGTCCCCCATGATCATCATTAAAGTGGTATTATCCACCTTTCTCCTATTTATTCCACGGGCAACTCTGTACGTAATTAAGACCGTGTCTATATCATTTATATGCTTGATATCATATCTATGGAGGACATGGTCAACAAATATGAAACACACACACACTTCTGCTACACACTCACATGTTAATTTGGCTGGAGCTGTAAGTGCCCACCTTGTTGCTAAGCAACCACATGACCTTGGAGAAGCAACTACACCCTCTCTGTGCCTCAGTTTCTTGATCTGTAAAATGGAGTTAATAAAACCTCACTGTGCCTCATTTTCAGGACCACCACCTATGAAAATCCTTTAAACCAGGTGTCATGGAGCACACTTGTCATCCTAGTGCTTGGGAGCTGAGGCAGAAAGATCTCAAATTCGTGGCAAGCCTGGTCGGTTTAGTGAGACCATCTGGAAAAAACCCTTCACGGATGATAGTGGTATCATTACCCTGTGGTGGGGCGACAAGGATCAGAAGCTATAAATTTTAGCAATTTGCTGTTTTCCTTCAGGAAGTTTCTTAGTTTCTGACCACACACTATTAATTTTGTTAAGGGAAGGATAAGATTTGTAAAAACAAAACCAACAATTCTTAGAAGTGAAGGGTTTTGAATGAAGGGCTCCAGACCATGGCTGTGGCACGTGAAAATGTTCTTTATCTGTGACATCCAGCGCAGTGGCCACAGCCACGCGTGGCACCCTAGCACCTGCAACGTGGCCAGTGGGCCTGAGACACTGAAGTGGAAGCTTAAACAGCTCCTAGAAGCTGTGCGCTGGGCAGCACAACTGCGGGACGTCAGCTCTCGGACCCTTTTCTGTGTGTGAGGCAGTGCCGGGGTGGTGAAAGGTACAGACTGTGTGGCCTTTGAGGAGTGCCACATCTCTCTCCCCTGTCCCCTTCACCTCCAAAACGAAGATGATAAAGATGGCTGTGAGGGGGTCTCTAGGCTGGGCCCTTGGCGGTTATGGAATTTTAACGCCTGCTCCTTCAGAGAAGCCCTGGGGAGAAGGGGGAGGGGTACCAGCAGGACCACACTCAAGGGACTGAGCAGGCGCTTTTCTCTTACTCCTCTGTCCTGGCCTGGATCCTGCAGCCTGGCCCTCCCTCTGGGATGGGGAGGGAAGCTTGGGGACCAGGCAGTGAAGTGGGGAGATCGCCAAAAGGGCTAGTGGTCAGTCCCCACGAGCTGGTGCATACAAGAAGTTTGGGTCTAGGACCCTTTTCCCCCACAGTAGTTGGGGTGGATCCTGCAGAGCTGGGGCTCAGGCTGGGACGAACATGGTGGACCTGGGGACCAAACAGGGGATGGGGCCAAGTTGGGGCCAGAAGAAGGGGGCTGCTTGTTCTGGGGGAACAGGGCAGAGAGAGAAACTCTGAGGGCAGGAAGTGGGCACCAGGCCCACAATATTCTATGTGAATAGCGCCCTCTGGAGTTCATGCCACACAAGGGTGTGTGTGTGTGTGTGTGTGTGTGTGTGTGTGTGTATCACTCACTGCAGTCAATCCTGCATTTCATGCCCATCCCCCATTTGTATCAAAAGGGGTGGTGGCACACACCTGTTATCCCAGCACTGTGGGAGGCTGAGGCAGGAGGATTGAAAGTTCCAGCAACTCAGCCACTTAGGGAGCCCTTGTTTCAAAATTTTAAAAATTGAAAAGGCTGTGGCTGTAGCTTAGTGTGAAGGCCCTGGGTTCAATCCTCAGTATTGGGAGAGAACAAACTGGCTGGGGAGAGTAACCCAAGCAGCAAGGAGACCGGTCCCGAGACCGGTCCAGCCCCAGCCCTGGGCCCAGCTCAGCCCCTCCGTCCGCCTTCCTTCCCCTTCTCCCCGGCAGAGCTTTTCTGGCTGAGGAGACAGAATTGAGAAAGACCAGTTCAGGGAGACATGATGCTTCTTTCCTCAGGGATGCTGGGGTCCCCAGGAAGAAGCTCATGAACGTGACCCTCCCTGTCCTCCCAGTCCAGAAGCACACCAGGTGCCAAGTCTCTGACCACCCTTGGCATCCCTTAGGAGCCAGTGGAGGGGTCCCTCCAGGCCTCTGCTGCCCCCCAGCCTTCCTGCTTCTGCAGCCCTCACTGCTGTGAGTCCTGCAGCTCCACGCCGGCTAGTGTCAGGCCTCGTCCTGCTGAATACGCTCTACCCAAAGCCACCTTTGAGTGCGTCACTGTGACCAACGCAGGTCACTTTCCACCCGCACTGGGGGAGAGGTGTGGGACCCTCTACCCTGGAGCTGCACACTGGGGAGAGTACAAGCCGACCATGTCCAGTAAAGCTGGGTATGGTGACAGCCACCAGGCCAGGCGCCAGCCAGCGCCCTCTCTCTGTGCATTCTGACTCTGACTCAGCGTGGTGTGGACCGCTGGCTCTGCCGGGCGTCTGCCAAGGTCTGGGTCGGGCTCCAGGCTTCACTGTTCTTGTCCTCACCTCTCAGGGACAGGCAGGTCCTGCTCCGTCAGACTGAGCTCTCCTCCAAGGGGCTGTCTCTTCCCTTACCAAATGTGCCCAGTACGACGGACGCAATACCTGGCTCCACAAATACTGCGGAACTCACCAAAAGTCAATACAATCCCACTTCTCACCGCACAGGCCCCTTCCCAGACCTGCCCCCGGGAAGCAAAGGCTGTAAATTACCAGCACCTCACGCCTGCCCAGAGGGTAAAGGCTGTATTTTTTTAAAGTCAGCATTAAAATTACTTTTGATCCATTAAACTGTCAGTTCAAAAAAAGGTTAAACAAAACCTCTCCTTTTCCAACATTAGTGTGGACAGCGGGAGCTTGGGACAGGCCAGGGGCAGCTCATTTGGGAAATGGGACTGTTCTCATATGAGACGCAGCTTGTGAGACCGTGGAGCCCAGCCTTTCCAGGTCTCTGTGCTTCTGTCTCTGTCTGTCTCTCTCCCTTTCTCTGCAGGGCACTGAACCTAGGGACACTCTACCACTGAGCTAAACCACTGAGCTAAACCCCTTTTAATGCTTTCTATGCTCCCCAAGCAGAACTTGAGCCTGTGATGCTCCTGCCTCAGCCTCCCAGAGTGCTTGGGTTACAGGTGTGCCTGTCCCACCACCCAGCACAGTGAATATCCTCTTGGCTTAGTTTTTTTTTTTTTTTTTTAGGTTTTTTGAGACAGGGTCTCGCTTTTGTGGTTCAGGCTGGCCCCGAGCTCAGCCTCCAACTCACATCACAATCCTCCTGCCTCTGCCTCCCGAGTGCTGGGATTACAGGCGTGAGCCACCACGCCCGGCACTGTGGTATGTGGTGCTGGTTGCTGCTGGGTGTGGGTCTCCACACTCAGTATTGTTATGTGGTTACCGGGGAATCGAACCCGGGCCCTTGCGCTTGCAAGACAGGCGCCGGAACCACTGAGCTAACTCCCCGGCCCCCTCTTGGCTTAGTTTTAACAGCTGTAAAATAGAAGAAGTCATGTGTCTTGACTTACAGGGATAAGTTAGGGCCAGGCAGAGAGCAGAAAGTTTGAAACGAGGGAACCTCCGGTGATGGCTTAGGAGAGGGTCCAGCTAGATTAACCTTCAACACGCAGAGCGGCTCCGGCCTCACCGTCCAGCCCCATAGGTATCCGTCAGTCACAGGAGAAGAAGCCTTTACTAAGTACTCACAGAATGCCACCGCTGTGCCAGGCGCTGTGGTAACCTCCTGTCAGACCAGTGGCAGACTGTGCCCAGTGCCAGTGCATCTCCTACTCTATCAGAGCTCAGCTCAGGTCCTGCAGTGACCCCTCCAGCCACTGTCTAAGTCACTGTGCCCCCCGCCCCTTGCTGCTGTCCCCGCTCCTCACCACGCGGGGTCCACGTGCCACCCCGACCCCAGCGTCTCCCCAGATCCCAACGCGGCTCAGTCCCTCTTCAACTCCATACTCCAGGGTTATGTCTTTGATGGACGGCCTCCAACATTTTGGCTTTCAAACTTCCTACTCCTCTTCCTAGCTTTAGTATTCTCCTCATGAAAGAAATGGTGTTTCTTTTTCTCACCCGTGTAGTCTCTTCTCGCTAGACTATCACCTCCATGAAGCAGGGATCCATCTGTTTAGTTCGCATCGGTGCCTGGCGTGCAGTAGGTGCTCACTGAATATCCTTGAGGTAAACACAGGGAGGATTCCGCTTTTGCCCCCACAGAGGGCCTGCCGAGTGGGGGTGAGGAGGGGTGGTGGGGATACAGACCTCCCCCTCAGAGAGTCTCACTGTCCGGCTTGTTTTATCGAATGTCTTAAGCAGCACAATTTATAACAGGAGTTAACTGCTTACTAATTAGCAGCTGGAGCCATTAATTGGCTATTTGTTAGAGCCCGAATTAATAAACTGGTCTTTCAGTGGGGTCGTAACTCTCCGAGTTCTTCATCCCTGCCCGGCCAGCCCCCCAACCAGAGCATCTTACTCTGCGATTCGATCAATACCTGCCGCGTGTGATTCTCAGAGTCAGTCTCCCGGGAGGCTGGTGATGACACCATCCCGGCAAGGACTTCCTCTGGCGCACTGGCTCTGACTCACAGGACGACAGCCAAGGCAGGAGGAGGTGGGAGGCCACAGGGGCTCGGACAAGGCCGCTGCTGCCCCCTCTGACTGAAGCCTGGGGCTGCGCCTGTCACACAGCCTCTCATGTTCCCTGGGGCCAGACCCCTGAGCTCACTCTGAGGCTAAAGCAGGGCCCTGGGGCTCCCTGCTGAGCCCTCAGACCCTGGGTCTACAGCTCGCGCCCCAACCCAATCTTGAGTTTATTCGGTGCCAACTGTGACAAGAAAACAGGACGCTGAGATACTCATATCCCTTCAGTCCGGAGCCGCTGGCCACCAAGGCCCACTCTGGCCTCGAAGCAGCTGTGTGAGTCATGAGAACTAGATGGCTGGTACACACGCCAGGCCTGGCGTGTCACAGCTCCCACCCTCCTCACACGTGTCCCCGCTGTTGTGCGGCTGGGATCCTGTTGTTTTACATCTGGGGAAACCAAGGTCCAGGGAGGTTAGGACAGAACCAGGGCGGGCAGCTCTCGAGTCTGGTGCCCTTCACCTTGGTGTGGGTATCCTGCCTCCCTCAGACTCTGGACAGCAGGCTGGGCACCCTCGGGGGAGGAAGTGACTGAATATCAGGCGCACAGGCTGTCAAGGTATTTACACTGCATACAATTAGCTGCAGAGTATTCACAAGTGGATTAGCGACAGCAAATGTTCAATCCCAGCCTGGCTCCCATCCGGCTTCGGCTCCGGGCTGTCCCTGAAACTCCTGCCGGTTAAGTCTCTCTCCAGCTTGTATTCAGACAGTCTGAACTGCAGAGAGGTCAGCCTAGGCAGCTGAGGGCCCCTCTTCCTGTCTCTAAGTCCCCCAAAGACAAGGAGGACCAATTCTTTGCCGTGTGGGGCTGTAACGGCTAATAGACAAGAAGAAAGCGGATTCCCAAGCTGCTGGGACCACAAGGCCAGGAAGAGCCGCAGCCACCCTCCCTGCAGCCGCCCCAGGTGGGGCAATGAATGGAGCTGCTCATCCCCACACTCTCAGCTGGCACCACCTCCGTGTCAGACGGTGGGAAGAGGCACAGCTCTGCATTTCTGTGAAGCAGGAAGTGAATTTCTCTCCTTTGGGGTAACAGGAGGTGGAGAATGAAAACGATGGCCGCCCAGAGGGTGTCCTAGGTCTGTAGCAACCCGCCTTTGATGAGCAGTGTTCCTTAATTCGTCTAAATAATCTCTAGTTGGTACCCACTAACTGTGCAGTGTGAAGTTGGGTTCGGACCCCTGGGTCTTGGACGCAGGCCAGGGACAGAAGAGGGGGAGGGGAGGACTTGGCAGGGACAAGTGCGGGCGCCTGGAGGAGTCTTGGGGGTCCTGGAACTCCTTGAGACGGGCAGAGAACAGCCTGGTGTCAGCTGATGGCACCTCTCCATGATGCCAGGCCTGTCCCCTCACTTCCTACTTCCTGGAGGAAGGGGTCAGGGGAGGTGCCCTGCGGGAAATGGGTCTGCGGGAGGAGGGGCTTATTATTATTTTACGTTTGTGTTTTAATTTACATGCAGAAAAATTAACTTTTTTTGGTGTATAGGTCTTTGGATTTTGAGAAATGCAAGCACCGTCATAGGCAAGATCTCGAACAGTTCCGCGGGGCGATGGAGGGGGGCGGGTTGCAATCTCCGCGCTTCTTACAGCAGCCGCTGTCGTCCGCGCTCCCACGGGCCGCGCTAACACAATCCCCGCGCACAAGCCGTGATAAATAACGCGACAGGTGGAGCAGGTGAGATTAGTGGGACCTGGCCGGGGGGCGCAGCGGAGGCCGGGAGAGCGCGCCTGCCTGGCTCCCGGCCCACGCCCCTCCCCAAGGCGCTCCGAAGCTGCGCGGTCCCCACCGCGTCGTCTCCAGGGCCCGGCCGAGGAAGCGGAGACCCGGAGCGGCGGATTCGCTCGGTCGGAGAGGGGCCCGGGCCAGGCTGCTGAAGAGCGTGCGTCCCTGGGGCTGCCTGCGGCCCTGGGGGAGACAGGCTGGGGAGAGGGGCGAGCCGAGGCGCCTGCACGGTGGGCCCGGGGAGCGCCGGGAGAGGGTCCACCGGCAAACCTGTTGGCAACCTGTGGGCCTCGGCAAGGGCGCAGCTCGAAGCGCGCCCTCTCTGGCCTTGGCGCCGCGAACGATCAGCGAAAAGGCCCAGGCGACTTGGAAAAGGGCGAGAGCTGGGCCGGGGGCGGGGCGGGGCGGGTGGAGGACTCCGGGCAGAGACAGCCGTCAGCCACACAGCAGGCGGCTGGATCTCCATCCTGCAGGACCCCCGGAGCCGCAGGCGCCCCAGCCTTACCCTCTGATCAGCGCCCCAGTCCCGCCTCCCCAAAGTGCAAAAACACTGATGAAGTGGGCAAGGTCCTGCCTACGTGGGTCTCCGGAGCGAGTGGCCGTGCTTGCCCTGAGAGCGCGCTGCGATCGCTGTGCCGGGCTCGGGCAACCAGGCTGGGCGGGCAAGGGAGAGCCGAGAGCGAGCGAGCGAGCGGGCGAGCGCGCGGCTCCAGGGCCCGCGCCCGGACCCGCGTGCCTCCGCCGCTGTCCTTGGGATAGATGGATCCGTTCCTGCTTTCTGACATTTTCCTGCTGGGGGCTGGGGGGGGGTCGGTGGGAGAGTGGAGAAAGGGAGGTGGGGGAGGGGAGGGGAGAGGGGGAAGGGAGAAAAGGAGAGGGAGAGAGGGGAGAGAGAGAGAGAGAGAGAGAGAGAGAGCGAGCGCTTCCCCTAGCCCTGTTTTGTTTTCTCTAATTGGTCCTGGGGGAGGCGAGGAAATTGGACAGAGGCTGGGCCGGGCGAGCTGGGCTGCCTTTAATTGGCTCCTTTTTTTAACTGGAGGGGAATCAAACCCGAGAGCGAGCGACAAAGGGTGGGAGAGCGAGAGACCGAACGGGGAGGAGAGAGGAGGAGGGAGGAGGGCGAGGGAGGAGGGCGGGCGGCGGGAGGCGGGGGGAGCGCGGAATGAAAAGCTCCGAGGGGCGCAAAAGCAGCACAGCGAAGCCCAAGTTGCCGAGCGAGCGGAGCGCTCCCGCGGCCCCGAGCCCAGCGGCCGCCGCGCCCCGGAGCCCGGCCCGGCCCCGCCCGCCCGCTCGGGGCCCCCGCCGGCCGAGCCCGCGGGGCGGGGGCGGGGACGACCAAGTTGGGGCGCGGCGCAGCCCCGCTCTCCCGAGAGCTCGCAGCCAGGGAGCGCGGCCGCCGCGGCCAGGCGGCGAGAGAGCAGAGGCGGCCGGCGGCGCCCGCGCTGCAACCCCAGCCTCGGCAAGAGCGCGACTATTTTTCAAACGACTCAAACTTTCCTCCTTCCCCCGCTGTCTGGGGTCCCTCCGGCCTGGAATTGCTCTGCAGATTCCCGCGGGAGCGCCAGGGCGCGACCTCCCCTCCGGGTTCCTCCGTGGCTCGGCTAACTTCGCGGACGCAGGCACCGGTGGTGCTCGCCTAGCGGCCAGACCTAGCCCGAGCCGCTGCCGGGCTCCGTGGCGGCCGGGAGAGTGCCCGGCGCGGCCCCCTGGGGTCGGGCCACCGAGCCCTCGGCGTGGCGCGCTGGACTGGAGACGGCGGATTAACCCGGCGGAGTCCCGGCCTCCCCGCCCCCGCTCGGCGGAGGGACGTCCCCTGGGCGGGGAGACAAGTTTGCCAGTCGCCCGTAGCCTGTTGGAGCGAAGCGCCGCCGCCGCCGCCGCAGAGAGATCCCTGGCGCCCGGCAACCCCAGCAGCCAGCCCTGGGGAACCGGGGCGGCTCCGAGGCCGGGGTCCTCGCGCCGGAGCGCTGGCTGCTGCGCCGGGCGCTTCTTGGCACTTGGGTCCGGGCCAGCGCTCCCTGCGTCCCCACGCGGGCAGCAGCCCCGCCGAAGGAGAGACCCGGGTCGCCGCCGCCGCCGCGTCCTCCACAGTCTCCTGCTCTCCGTCGCCTCTCAGGGAAGGAGGGAGACACAGGGGGCGTCGCAGGTCCCCGGCGGATGCGCCCCCGCCGCGTCTCGGGCTGCGCCGCCTCGCGGGGATGAAGCACCGGCCGTGAAGATGGAGGTGACCTGCCTTCTACTCCTGGCGCTGATCCCCCTTCACTGCCGGGGACAAGGCGTCTACGGTAAGAGCCCGCGTCTCACTGCACGCTGGCTTAGCCCCGCTTGGAAACTTTGCAAGAGGCGCAAAGTGCGCTGCCCGGGCTTGGTAGAGACCTCGGCTTGGGGACCAGAGTGGATGCTGCGTCCCGCCCTCTCGGGGCGCGAGGGTACCGAGCTAGTGGCTCAGCGTATATAGGTTTGTATAGGGCCGGCGCGAAGCTGGGGATGCCGGGGGAGGTACCCGCCTTCCCAAATCCTGCCAGGTGCAGGAGTGACTCGGAACCCACTGGGCTCGGAGACGCTACGCGCCAGGCTGGAGCAGCTACTTGCACAGAGACCGCGTCTTCCTCTGGCTCGGCTTCCGGAGGGGAAGCGAGCGCAGCGCGATCCGGAGTTGTGCGCGGCTGTGGGCGAGCTGTTTGCCGGGCTCGCCTTCCGCCCGCGGGCGCTGCGGCTTCTGTGTCCCAGCTCGCTCCGTGACAGGGAGAGCGGATTCGGGCATCTCCCAAGCCCGGCTTCCCTTTTAGACCTCTGCCAAGCAGGCCCTTCCCGGCCGCGGCCCCGGCCGCAGCCCCAGCCCCAGCCCCACCTTCCTTCTCACGGTCTGCACAGACACATGCAGCCACCGTCCGCGACAAACGCGAACACGGTGCGCGCCCATCGGGCTCCGTGGCCAACTCTGCCTCCTGCCGCGCAGCTCTGCCCCTGCGTCCCCACGCCGGCCTCCGGCCCCTTCTTCATACATCGCGTGGGATTTCCCCGGAAAGACCACAAGAACAGGGCCAGCCATTCAGTGTTGAGAAGGCTCCCCACCTACCACGCTGTAACCCGAGTCTGTGTGGAGCCCACGGCCCTTCCGCAGCTCCTGCCTGCAGAGCGGTCTTGGGGATCACTTTTAATATGTGGCTGGGTGGGCAGGACTCTCATTCTCCCTCTGGGGCTGAGGGCCTAATTATTCCCCTTTCCATGGGGGGGAGAGTTAGTCTTCTGCTGTGGGGTGGCAGAGGCAGTGTCCCTGGCTACCAGCGTCAGGTGCTTGATGCTTCCTTCTGCAGGGACCCTAATCTGTCTTCTTGGGGCTGGCGAGAGGAAGGGGTGTCCTGGGGGTCTGGGAGCGGCCAGCTCCCGGCATTACACAGCTAGCTGGCTTGGGCTGAATTCCCTGGTGAGGCGGGCCCAGGCATCTGGCCAAACTCCGCTTCTTAATTAGTTTGTGTGTCTCTGGCCGCCTGGCCCCTCACAGAGGCCAAAAGAGGCTGGAAGAAGAAGAGAAGCTCTGGGCATCGAGAGGCTGGACCAAGGGGAGGCGGCCGAGCCTGCCCTGGATGCTCTGGCCCCTCGAGAAGGAGGAAGAAGCCAGTTGGCCCGGGGACTCCTCTTTCTTCTTCTTCCCCACGAGGTCTCTAGCTGCACGGCCTCATTCCAGGTGCCCCAGAGGGATGCTGCTGAGGCTGGTGCTTCCTGCCCAGGGGACCATCCGCCGTCCCCGCTCTGTGCACCCCAGGCACGTCTGCCAGCTCCTCTGGCCAGGCCTCCTTCACCTCCGGCTTCTGCAGCCTACAAGGCTGCTCCCGGCCTGGCCTGGAGACCCCCAGGAGTGAGGCTGGGGCAGGAGACGCGCAGGTTCTCTGAAGCAGTCTCTAGACTCAGGCTTCTGTCCCCTTGTCGCGCTGCACCGGTCCTTCATGTGCCTAATGCCAGAGGCTGTCACTCAGCACGGGTCAGAGCGGGCAGGGTGTGCCTCCAAACCCCTGGCTCTTTGGTAGCACTCTCCCCACCTTCGAATGGAGAGCTAGGCTTGGCCCCAGGGGAGTCGAGGGTTGGACCGTCTTTATGATGGGGCAGGGGTGGACGGCACCAGGCTGCGAGTTCTTCGTGATGCTAGACTCCTGGGCAGGTACAGGGACGAGGGCACCTTTGTAGGCTAGGGAGGGTGCGAGGAGTGGGATGGGGAACTGAGCTTCACCGTTCTGCTCCCACGCCCAAAGCAGTTGGGAAAGAGTGAGGGTAGCAGGTGGGGCGGAGACTGTCACTCTGGTCTGTCGCCACTGTGGGCAGCCCCAGCGTAGTGCCTGGCGCCTACCTCGGAAGCGCCGCAGATATTTGTTGAATGAATGAAGGGCCACGCTTGGGGGAGGTGGAACGGCTTCTCGGAATTCTTCCTTCCCAAGAAGTCTCTGGGGCCTGGTTTCCAGCAGGAAGGGGGCTCTGTGGAAGGATTCCGCTTAGGGGGCACCCCCAGGTCCTCAAAAAGGGGGGAAACCGGAAGCCCTGTGTCGCCCTGGCACAGGAGAACAAGGTGTGTCCCAGAGACGGGGCCAGGCTCTGCCTCTCTGCCCAGGAGACTGAATGGCAGAGAGGGAGGACCGTGTGGGCCTGACCCGCAGCATCTGGCTGGGCTGGTGGCAGGAAGTGGCCCAGCGCCTTAGGCCCTGCTTTGGCCGAGGTCTGCGCGGCTCTGAGCCCTGCTGTCTGCAGCCGGCCTGGGGAGGCACTGGGCTTGGCCAGGTGGCTCCCTCTTCTCTGGGGCACAGATGCTCCCGCAGCCGAGCGCCGGACCAGATGGTCTCTCTGAAGCTGATCCACCTCCCTCCTTACTTTCCGATCTCCTGGCCCAGTTTGCTGTCCTCCGGTGGATCCCGTAATCTACTTTCTGGCAGGCCAGGGCACTGGGCTGGCCCCAGAGGTCTCGTTCTGGGGCAAGATAGTAGCTAGGTGATGGAGGTACAGTGCCGTGGGTGCTGCGACACCCCCTCTTCTGTCCGGCGTCCTAGAGCAGCCAGCCTTCCATCTGGGGGCGGGTCGGCAGGATCCCTCTCACTTACAAAAACACAACAAACCCCTGGATTATTTAATATGCAGGAGTGGGAATTGACATTATCCTTAAGACAGGTTGTTTGCAACTTACTGGTGGAAGTCAAAATATTTCACGAAAGGTGTCATCAGAAACTACTATCCTATGCTAATTTTTGTGGGAACATGAAGACAGATGTTGAATAATTTGACAAGAGCAACATAGCTTACAGAATTATCACCAAGTCAGGTTTCCCCCCTCTGGGGAGTGCAGGGAAGGAACTTGAGCAAGTGAGTTTCCCGGTGTCATCTTCTGGGTGCTGATCTGGGTGTGGGCACTTGGGATTTTCGCCGCAGTACATCTGGCTGTTCACATCTGGCTCTTCCTTCTCTGGAGAAGGCGTGGAGCCCCGCAGCTGGTCCCTAGGGCCGGCAGAAGGCTCTGGGTCTCCTCAGTGCCCTCAGGAAGGTTCCCGCCCTCGATTCCTTCTTCCCTCTCAGCTCCAGACATTGGGCGAGGGACAGAGAAAGCGCTTGGTTTCCACAAATCCAGGCTGTTTTGTTTGGTTTGCTAGCTTTGTGCACACCCCCAAACTGATGTCAGCTCCTGAGCCAGCCCCGGGGCTGCCAGGCTCATGGGGTGAGGGCAGAGTGCCCCCCATTCGAGCTCCCCAGGAGGTCCCTCTCTGTACTTAGGGTGGGCGCTGCCACTAGGTGGGGGCTCCTGGGAAAGGAGATGGGTTGTATTAGCAGGAGCACCCCTGGGGGGCTGGGGCCAGGATATCCAGGGGCCTGGTGTAATTGGCTGAGCCCGGCTGTGAGCTGCTGGGGCCAGGGTGGCAAAGCCTCATTTAGAGCCTAGTATTAGCTCTGCTTTGCTGGAACATGGGGGGCTCCGTAGGGAGGATGGAGGGAGCTAATCACAGCCGCCAAGGCCTGGCAAATGAATGATGCAGGAAATCAATACCTGGGGGCGGGAGTGGAAATCCGGGCAGCGGTAGCAGCCCTGGTTTCTCCTGGCTGCCCAGGAGGCATGGATGGGCCTGGGCGGAGCGAGACAGGCTGGACTGGCGCCTCCCCTCTGCCTCCTGCACCCCCCTGCCTTTCACCTCTTTGTGGCAGCAGTCAGGAGACGCCCCATCCAGTGAAGGCCGGAGACGTGGGAGATAGAAGCTCAGGCCCACCAGAGCCCCGCCCCGCACCATCCCTGCCTCTGGACACCTGGGCTGAGCAGGTCTTGGGGCTGTGGGCGTGTGTGGCTACTTGGGAGCCCGGCCCTGAGTGGCTGGTGCTGTTGCTCCAGACCTAGCCAGCAGGGGGCGGGCTTGGCCACCACATTGCTACTCGCCTTTCCTGGACTTTGTGAGCCTCACCCTGGGGAGGCTGGAGAGTTACTGCCTTCCTCAGCCTGGGGATGAAAGAGCACCCTGGGGGACTTCTGGAGCTCCAGGCCACCCCCTCCAGCTCCTGCACACTCATCCCAGTGTTCCAGGGCTCTGCACACAGCCGCAGCCATACTTCCTGGTCAGGTCTTCCAAAAGCCAGGGGAGAGGTTTGTGGTCAGGCCCAGCTCAGCCTGGCAGGCCACACAGAGCTCTGCGTGCCGGGCACCGTGCCCTTGCAGGTCACCTGGTGTCAGCTCAGGGCACAGAGCCTCTTTCCCTGTTGTCAGAAGACTGCTGTGCGAGGTTGCCCTTGCACATGGAGCGTCCTGGGTACTCAGAGTGCCTGTGGCTCTTAATGGTGAAGGGAGAGGGTAATGAACGACGAACCCTCAGACTGTGAATCACATGGACTTCTTTGCAAAGCCATCCAGTGACACCTAAAAGCAGACGGCAGCCTTGATACCCTGCCATGCATTTGGTGAGGCTTCTTCTGGCATCTTCCTGTGGCAGGGAATGCACTGTTTATGGATTTGAATTGTTTCTAACAATAATCCCATATCATAGCGTAGGCCCTGCTTCCCTCCCAAGCCTTTTTATGCCTCTTGCTTTGATCCCTCTGGCATTCTGAGCTGCTGGGACCAGGGGGTGGGTCGCATTGTCCCCATTTAACAGATGGGGAAACTGTGGTCCCAAGGATTTCAGTGACCTGTGCCCAGTGGCCCAGCTGCTAGGATGTGGCCCCCAGAGTCGATCCTAGTGGGGCTTCTGACAGGGAGGGAGTGCCAGGGCTGTGCCTGCCACTTGCCAGTCATTAATATGTCCTGAGGAAGACGCAGTCCAGGGCATGGCAGGGGTTGGAGGTGACTCCCCAGGAGGTCCAGGGCAGATAAAAGGCAGAGGGCTTGGAGGGAGGCAAAGTCAGCTCCCAGGTCTGGTGGCCCATAGAGTATCGTCAGTGGATAAGAATTCATCACGTCTGGCCATGCCTGTTACAGTGACCAAGAACAGTGAACTGTGTGGTTCATGCTCTTCTGTAAAGCTCAGGGGGTCTCTGAGGCAGTAATCGCAAAGTGAGGACCTAGAGGTGCAAGGAGAAAGCCTGGTAGGTCTCTGCAGGGTTTGTGTTCTAGGCAGGAGAACCTGTGCAAAGGCCCTGGGGCAGGAGCATGCTTGGTCTTCTGGGCAATAGGGAGGAGCCTGGTGTGGCCAGAACAAGTGTAAGGGAGGGGCCAGGGGAGGCAAGAGGGTCTGTAGGGCCAGATGTGTGGTGTCTTGAGGGCTGTGTGAGGCCTTGGGATTTTATTCTGAGTGAGACGGGGGCCATGGAAGATTCTGAGCAGAGGGACCTGGGTGGCCACCTTTTCATAGGTCCCTCTGGCTGCCAGGAAGGCAAGGTGGGGAGGGAGTCAGGTAGGGGGTGTTGCAAAAGGTGAGCAAGGAAACTGTGGCATCCTTAGATTCTAAAAGTGTCTGAGGAGCCTGTTGTGGCACACACCTGCCATCTCAGCATTCAGGAGGCTGAGGCAGGAGGATCACTGTGAGTTTGAGGCCAGCCTGTGCTACATAAGTGAGTTCAAAACCAGCCTGAACTATATAGTAAAATGTAGTGTCAAAAATGAATAAAGTGTCTGGTCAAGGGCTCCTGTGGCGATGGCCCTGAGGCTTGGGGTCAGGAACTGGGCACACAGTGGTAACGGAGCTTGAAAGCCTCTGGAAGGCAGGCAACTTGGACACAGTTAAGGACCAGGGCCTAGGGCAAGAAAGTGGAGTCTGCACCCCCGGTTCCGGCCAGCTGAGGCTGTGAGAAGCGACATCTACACTTCAGGTGCAGGTTTCTCCTCTTACACCTGCCAGGGGACAGCGACCCAGGAGCCCTGAGCAAGGCCTGGGAGCTTCACTTTAATGACAGTGCCGGTGGGGTTAGGAGCTCTGGAAAGTGGCATGGCCCGGGGACGTCCAGAGGGTCTCCAGTGTTGGGGGTCGTCAGAGAAAGGGGCTCTGGAGAGGTCCTCATGCACATCTGGATTTTCGACCACAGTAGAATGTAGGGGAAGGCATGGCAGGAAGTGAGGGAGGACGGGCTGGGCCCAGAGGCCCAGAGTCAGGGGGAGTCTGGACAGACAGGAAGGGGCCCTCAGACTTCCGGTCCACAGGGCTCTGGGGATTTGGGGCTGCTCCTCAATTCTTATTTCTAACCAAATCCCAAGTGACGCCAGCAGTTGGCCTACAGATTGACCTTTGCACAAGTGGGGACAGGACACAAGCTGGCAGAGCTGGGCAGAGGGAGGGCCAGTGGCCAGCAGCAGGCGGGTTGCACCTCTCTGAGCCTCAGTTTCCCTACCCAGGAGACGCGTTCAGGCACATCCACCTCGTGAGACTCTGGGGAAGCCTGTGAGGGACATGTGGCACTTTGTAAACCCGGAGGTGAGCTGTGGGGACTTTCAGGAGAGCAGGGGGTGGCAGTGGGCGGTGGCAGCCCCAGGCATGGGTGGCTGTGGAAGCAAGAGCTGCAGGCTGGGGGCCGGGGAGTTAGCTCAGTGGTTCCAGCGCCTGTCTTGCAAGCGCAAGGGCCCGGATTTGATTCCCCGGTAACTGCATACAATACTGGGTGTGGAGACTCACCCCAGCAGCAATCAGTACCGCATACCACAGTGCTGGGCGTGGTGGCTCACGCCTGTAATCCCAGCACTCGGGAGGCAGAGACAGGAGGATTGCTGTGATGTGAGTTGGAGGCTGAACCCTGGGCCAGCCTGAACCACAAAGCGAGACCCTGTCTCAAAAAACATTAAAAAAAAAAAAAGAGCTGCAGGCTGAGCTTTAGAGTTGCGCCTGCCCAAGCCTGGCACCTGTTGGCAGGTGACCCTGTCAGGGCTGCCTGTGGCTTGGGCATCTCAGCGGCACCCTTGGCCCACCGTCATCACAGCCACCTGGAGCTCAGCCCCGCCTTTGGATTCAGAGGCTCCACAGGTGGCAATGAGCAGCTGGGGTCCGAAGAGCTCTCCCGTTGGTGCTGGGCACAGCTGGTATAAACAGAGATTGGGATGAGTCAGGCGAGAACACAGTCTTCCCCCGAGGGCGTGTCTAGGTTTTCCAGGTCACTGCCTGAGCTTAGTTTCAGCCACAGTCATGTGGACTCTGGGGTCTTTTAAAAAAATAACCAGCCGATTTAAGATTTTTAAAACTATGGGCAGAGGGACACTTTCTATTCTCATGGTGCAACCGGGCAAGGAGCTCAGGAGACCAGCAGCTCCCTTGTGCCTTAACAAAAAAAAAAGAAAAAAAATAGGATTTTACTGTGTGACCCAGGCTGGCCTTAAACTTACAGCAATCCTCCTGCCTCAGCCTCCCGAGTGCTGGGATTCCAGGCGTGCCACCATACCCGGCTCCTCTCCTTGGTTTCAATCCCTCACCCAGCAAGGCTGGGAGGGGCCTGGTGCTGCTTGCCGAGGTGCATCTGTGCCTTGTGAATGGTGTGGCTCGCTCTTTGTTAGTTCTCTGCTCTGTTTTCTTGAGGACAGTGTGAGAATTTTGGAGCAGAGCGCTTGCTCCCGAGGCTCTGATCGAGCGACTTGCACCAGGACCTCAGTCAGGAGATGTGGAGTCAGGATTAGCCCTCAGCCCCTCGGTGCCCGGCCAGTGCCCATGTCTCTGCCCAAGGGCATGGCGCTAGCGCTGCCTGTCCCCAGGGTTGGCCCTGAGTGGAGCATGCGAGACCTCAGCCCCCAGCAGCCGCTGCTCTGATGTCTGAGGCCTAAATGGACCCCAGCTGACTTCTGTAGTCTCGAAGTCCAGGCTCCGCCCACCTTGTTGTCCTTCTTCCTTGCCTGCCCATTACAGTATGCTGGGAAGTTTAAAAAATCCTAGTGCCCAGGTCACACCTTACACAGTGAAATCAGAATGTCCAATGGTGGGAACCAGCCAT
>PVIR01012022.1:0-45689 GCA_004026965.1 Petromus typicus | reverse complement strand
GTGAATTTAGTGAGGGACAAATTTTACCAAAACTCAGTACACAGAAACTGGCTTTTTCATGGCATTAGTTTACTAGTACTTTACCCCTCAGAGATTTGTGGCAAGCACAAAAGAATGGTGGTTACCTCAGTGGCCAGAGATACTGGTGTCCTTTGCAAAGCAGAACATGGGAGAGGTGGTAGTACCTGCCACATGCAGGCCTTCATATTTCTTCCTACCTCCAAGTAGCTTATGTGTATATGTCTAGCTAAACTATTTGTGCTCATTCTCCATTTGTTGCTACACTATGTTCTAAAACTTTATAATTAGACCTTTGAGCCTTTCTAGAACTTTTGTTTAATTCCTGGATACTGGTCTACTTGTAATTTACAAGGATACAAACTCTACCATCTCCCACATCATCATTTTCTCTCATTATCTGTAGAAAACTTGGAATAATCCTCCACTTTTTAAAATCTACCCTGTTTTGTCCCCCTCCCCTCATTCTTTCTTCTCCTTTATCAGGTGTACAGTCTACAACATTTGTCCTGACCTGAGTACCTTTTTTATTACTTTGAGATAGGATCTCCTGAGTAATTGGGATTAAGGAGCTTCGCCACTGGAACTACAATAAGTTATATATTTTTAACGACTTTGTCCAATTGTTTTCATCAGTTTTTAAAAATGTGGCATTATTTTGTGCCTTTTTCAATTTGTTAGTAACTTAGAATCTATTATGTGTGCTCTTTCTTTCTTTGAAAATTACTTAACATACTCCATGTACCACTTTTTATCAGTATTACCCATTATGAATAGATACCTTCACTTAACTAAAGCTTTGCATGTGCACATTGGAGTTAGGATAGGTCTATGAACTCTAATAACTTTTTTATTCTATATTACCTCAAAACATCTTTTTCTAATTGGTATTTATCTACATCAAGATTATTTATTGTAAATATTTTTTCTGATTCTATTTTTGCAGAATGAGTAAAAATATGTATGTCTCATTCTGAAGCTATTTACTTTATAAGACTTCACTCTGGTGTGAGGTTATATTTATTCCCCATCCTTCAAATTACAGAATAAGATTATCAAATCAGATACATAGGGATCAGATTCTGGTATTAGTTTTTGCATGTGATTTCAGTCTTGTAGTAAGTTGAGGGATTTAGAGAAAGCAGAAACATTTGTGAGATTTCACCCATAGCATTCCAGACCTCATTCTTCTTCATTTAGCATGTGAGTCTGTATGAGAATAACTAAGTCTTTGCATAAGTTCACAGGGACTACACACATCACAAGAGCTCCAATCTATACAACATTTACACTTTGTATCTCAGAATGCCGCATAATTTATGAGAGCTATTAGGTTGTAAAGTTTCTAAATTCTGTTAACTATAAGTAATCTGCACTCAGGGACACTCTGCAAAGTGTATTTCAGGGATAAGGTATTTCCTTCTGCCAATATCAACAGTCCATTTTCCCAGAAATCCAATAACAAGGAGGGCACATCAGGTTACTACCTTGCAGTTTTTATCTCGAGACTTCTACCAGGAAAAGGGTGACTAAATATTTGCAGACCAAATGCTTTGATTACTCTTTAGACAATAGAATGGACTTCGTCCAACACTGATTATCAAACACACTATTTGCCATTCCTTGCCATGTGTTCAGTATCTTAACACTAACTAAATCTGTCCAGAAAAGATGAACTTCCTTTATGGCGTTCCTTGCTCTTGTATTGCACAACACCATTTGTAGGTTATCTTGGGTTTTCACACCCCACCTCAGTGCTCAGATGCAAAATATTTGTTTATGTCTTTAGTCTTTTAGAACTTTAAAATCTCTAAACATCTTCTCTCTTCCTCTATATTCTACTTTAATTCTAACTCTATTGCCATTTCTATGCCAATCCTTATAGTTTATAATTTGTTTATATAATACATAGAATGAGATTCCCCTTCTAGTTTCACTACAGAGAGTTTTAGAAGAAAATGAAAATGTTTCTTCTCTGTCTCTTCTAAAGGTGTGCATTGTTACCTTCTAGGAATGAAACTACCAGCAGAGAAAGAGATGGAACTGTCCATAGTGAGCACTGCAAAATCAAACTTAAAGAAAATTGCAAAAAATAATTACTTCAAATAAACTCACTTGACATCTTGAAATGAGTAAAGTTCAAATTACCTGATTTAAAAGCAAGCCATATAAATTTTGAAAAGCTATGAGATGCTTTAAAAGCTGTGAGGAACTTTGATGAAGCTTTTGGTAATAATTTGGAATCTCTATGAATGTTATATAAGCAACTCAGTAAATAGCACAGAGCATGTTCTGAATGTGAAGCAGATTCTCACACGACCTGAAGCTAGTGGCAGATGCTCACCTGGATGGGTCAGAGGTTAAGTGGGTGCCAGCCCACAGGCAATGAGCACATCATACAGAAAGTGACCAGAAGTCTGCACAAGGTGGTACTCCTGTAAGAAGTATACCACTACCTTAAGTTCCTCTTGCTCACTCTGGAGAATACTGACTTCAACAACAAACCCAGCATCCTTCTGGAAGGCCAGAGGGCACTGGGAAGACAACTTTCATCAGACAAGATGAAAGTAGGAGATCCAGGAGCTGGAAAACCTGGCTGGAGAAGTAGGCATGATCTGCTAGTTACAAAATCCCAGGACACATGTGCAGAACTGTGTCCAGTCCTTGCATGTGGACCTTTCCTGACAAATGGAACAATTTTGGAGCAGATGGCTTTGACTTGATATCATCCCTAAGAGTGGGTGACAGGAGAGAATATAACTAAAATGATTTATGTTCTAAGAGATCTTACATTGCTGTGGAGAAACACAGAACAGGTAAAAACAATGCAATAGTAACACTAATGATTGCACATACAGGATCTTCTGATCTTGTGACATTAGTTCAAATAAGCATCCAAAGAGTACTGTGCACAAGGAGTACTAGCCTGAAAACTAGGCTAGTGTAATATTTTCAGCAGAAATTTCTTCCTTGTGAAATATATGTGTCAATCGTCACTTCATTTATGCTTAGAAATATTATTATACACCTCTCTGACTCCTGTGGTTTGCCAAGTACTTTACTGAAATTGGCACTTTGGTAGGAGTATCAGAAAAGGTTGAGAATACTGCACTGAAAATATAAATTGATTTAAGCCTCAAGTCAGCAGTCCAATTCCTCAGCTGACTTTTGTCCCCACAATAGTTTCTGACACTGATTTTCTTCTGAGATTTTATTCCGTATGTTCCAAAAGAAAAATAGACAAATTCTCCACTGTCTGCCACAACCAACACGAGTGAGCATGAGACCTGAGTGAGAGCCATAAGGAGATAAGGAAAAACATACAGACATGTGTAAAGAGAAAAACTGGGGCCAGGTGAGGCAGGATTGGCTCCCCGTAATAGTTTCCTTCACACCTGAGTTGAAGGTCAGGAGCTAAATA
Organism: Petromus typicus; assembly: GCA_004026965.1. Lineage (NCBI taxonomy): Eukaryota > Metazoa > Chordata > Mammalia > Rodentia > Petromuridae > Petromus > Petromus typicus. The sequence continues at coordinate 42,250 of PVIR01012022.1, read as the reverse complement.
TCAGAGGTGTGTTTGACACCATAATGTCCCCAGAGCCAGGCCTTGCATATTACTCAGGAATATAGCTAAAGTCCCTCAGTGAGTCTCATGAATCCTTCCTAGCACATTACTCCAGAGTTCAGCTGAAGATCCTCAGCTCAGTCACTTCCTACAGCTCCCTGTACCTTCTGATGACTGCTTTTTGCTGAGTTATTAACAGTGATCTTTCCTGACCTTGAAGGTGATTCAAAAAATCTCTTATTGCTTGATCTACTGAAGATAACCTAGACAGTATTGGGTATGATAAGAATTTATGGGGGAACATTATGGCCTGTAGCTATGGAAGTATGGAAAACAAGTTTACAAAGATATTAATGAAACCAACTGCAAATAATCAAAAGTAGGATAATAGTAAAGAGAGGACAAAAAGCTATAGATTAGGTGACAAAGGGTAGCATTTGTCATAAACTTCCATAATCTACTCTGCTTATATTTTATATAGCCATTTGGATTTCATGTGTGTCTTATTAATGTCAATTCATACTTGTCCTCAAGTATTTACACAGATACATCAGGTAGAGTTCAAAGTTGTACAAATCTGCCCGTGTTCTGCCCATAATCTAACAGCTTTCTGTATTGGTCACAACACTGGCCAAGGAATTATTGCTAGTCATACATCAGCTAAAGCACCACTTAGTGGGCCAGGCCACTTTTAATTTCAGTGCCTTCCAAAAAATCTGGGTCTGATGTAACTGGAACAGAAGGATTTTGTATGGATTTTCCTATTTTTTCAAGAGCCTGATTAAGGTTTCCCTGTTACCTTATGGTGACTGAAACTCAAAGAGAAAGAGATGTAATTGTATCTAATGAGTCCTGCAAAATTAGACCAGAATTTGCTTAAATTAGTGCATAAGGGAACCATTGCTTTTATAATTGATTATTATTTTTTTAACTAAAACTTAAGAATAGAAACATTTAAAGGCCTTTATTTGAAAGGAACTCAGAAACTACTTGCTGCATGCAACTCTAGTCCTCAGGAGGATGGGCTGCCGGTGTATAGATAAAGTTAATGTCATATAAGATACCAGGGAGTGGAGGTCAATTGAAGACCAGTATTATACTTTATAGATTTAAAAACTATTGCAGTGAGTATCTCTAGAGAACCCAATATATGATTCTAGGTTTAAAAAGAGGATGTGAATTTATGCACTGAAAATAAAATTTAGCAGTCAGAATATTTACATTGGCATTTCACCCCCCATGAAGATCTACATGACATGTCAAACATTTATCAGTGTGATATGCAGATGCACATTAAAGTAACATGATTGGAGATCTGATGGGAAAATCTGAAGCAGACATTCCCAAAAGAGCTAACAAGACTAAGAATTGGAACCACTCTTGGCTGACAAAGCTGTTATCTTTTTACTGCTAACCATCATTATGCTCTGTGCCAACACACCTGCCCTTAGTTCAATTTTAGTACAGGATGAGCAACAGGAACTCATTTCAGTCTTCTGCAGGTGGACCTCCACTTTCCAAAGGCCATTTGTAAAGAGGTTGTCTATCATACTGCATGTTTTTCTGGCCTCTTTGTCAAAAATCTGATGGATGGGGCTGGGGATTTAACTCAGTGGTTCCAGCGCCTGTCTTGCAAGTGCAAGGACCTGGGTTCTATCCCCAGTAACACATACAATACTGGGTGTGGAGACTCACGCCCAGCAGCAATCAGTATCACATACCACAGTGCCAGGCATGGTGGCTCATGCCTGTAATCCCAGCACTCGGGAGGCAGAGGCAGGAGAATTGCTGTGATGTGAGTTTGAATTTGAGCTCAGGGCCAGCCTGAACTACAAAGTGAGACCCTGTCTCAAAAAATCTAAAAAAAAAAAAAAAAAAATCTGATGGATGAAGGTGCATAAGTTTGTTTCTTTGTCTCCTGTTTTATTCCATTGGTCTACATGTGTGTCTTTATTTCAGTACCATGTTGTTTTTATTATTATGGCCTTTTTATTTCTTAAAATCTTGTATTTTATTGCTTTCCACCTTGTCCTTATTAGTATGGACTGCTTTGACTATTCTGAAATTTTTAACAATTACCTATGAGTTGTGTATTTTTCCAGTTCTGCAAAGTATGATTTTAGTAGGTGTTGAATTGAATTTGAAGTTTGTTTTTATACTAACATGGTCATTTTATAGTATTTTTATAGTTTTCCAATATATTATTAAGCAAAGTCTTCCCATTTTTGAATACCTTATTCCATTTATTTCTGCAGGTTCTTAATTTTCATTACAGAATGTTGTTTAATTCCTTCTTTAATGTTTCCTAAGTATTTAATATGTTTGAAGATATTGTGGATGTTTTTTTTCCTGATTTATTTTACAAATTAATTTATTAGTAGTGAGCAAAAACCCTATAAATGTTAGTGTTTAATTTATATCTTCCTATTGTGATGAATTTGTTTATTAGATCTAAACATCTTCAGATGGAAATTTTAGGCATATTTTATGTGAAGAACCATAGCAAATAGTAATAATTTTGCATGATAATTTGTTTCATTTTTTTCTCTTGCATAAATGTTCTTGCTAAAACGTCAAGTATTATATTCATCAATTAAGTTGTGTCATGTACTGGTACAAATTCTCAAAGTCAAGTGTGATCATGATATGTATATAAAATACACCAATAAAATTAATTAGAAAAAAAGAGTGGTGAGAGTGTCCACCTTAAATTTTTTTGTTCTGTATTGTGTCTTGATTTTTGAGGAAATTTTTCAAGCTTTTCCACCAATGGTATGACATTGGTCGTGTTTTGACACATATAGCTTTTATCATTTTGAGGTAATAACACTTGATATTTCTATGAGGATCTTATCATGGAGGTATGCTGGATTCTGTCAAAATGTTTTGTAGCTTTTGAAGCAAACATATGATTTTTTATTCTTAATTCTATTTATGAATATTATTACACTTATAGATTTATATGTTGATTCATTTTTGCATCCCTAGGTTAAAATCAACATGTCATACTGCATAATCTTTTCAACATGTTGTTCTTTTCTGTCTGCACATTTTATTGAGAATATTTGCATCTATGACCATTAAGTATATTCGTATATACTTTTCTTTTTTTGATTTTTTTATATGGTTCTTGTATCAGGGTTATGTTCACCTCATAAATTGAGAGTTTGGATGCAGCCGTTTTAGTTGCATGGAAAAATCTGAGGGCCAGAAGTATTGTTTCTTTTCTAAATGTCTCAAAAATTTCAGAAAGAAATTGAGTGAATACTAGATTTTTTCTTTGTTGTGAGACTCTTAATTATTGCCTTAATCCTATTGCTTGCTATTAATCTTTTTATACTTATGTGTTTATGATTCAGTTTAGATAGTTACATATATCTAGATATTTAGCTTTTTTATAGGTCTCCAATTTATTGAAATGTAATCTTTCAAGTGTTTTTGGCAGTCTTCTATATTTCCCTTTTATTTGCTATTTATGTATCTTTCTTCTTTCTAAATTATATTAATTAGGGACAGAGATTTAGCTCAGTGATTCCAGCACTTGCTTTGCTAGTGCAAAGTCCTGGACTTTGATCCCCAGTAACCATATACAATAATGCCAGGTGTGATGACTCATACTCACCAGCAATCAGTACCACATACCACAGTGCCAGGAGTTCTGGCTCATGCATGTAATCCCAGCACTTAGGAGGTAGAGGCAGGAGGATTGCTTGGTTTGAAGCATGCCTGGGCTACATATTGAGCTCAGGGCCAGCCTGAACTACAAAGCTAGACTTTGTCTCAAAAAAAAAAAAAATAATAATTAAAAATGATTAATTAATTAATTAAATTATATAAATTAGATTTTTCCTTCAATAAGTTTGAATATTCATTAATACTGTTTATTTCGGGGCCGGGGATTTAGCTCAGTGGTTCTGGTGCCTATCTTGCAAGCGCAAAGACTCAGGTTCAATCCCCTGGTAACCACATATAATACCACAAACCACAGTGCCAGGAGTGATGGCTCATGCCTGTAATCCCAGCACTCAGGAGGCAGAGGCAGGAGGATTGCTGTGATGTGGGCTGAGCTCAAGGCCAGCCTGAACTACAAAGAGAGACCCTGTCTCAAAAATAAACAAACAAACAAAAAATAAGCAGGGGTTTTTTTTATTGTTGTTGTTTTTGTTTTTGTTTTTGTTTTTTGAGACAGGGTCTCGCTTTGTACTTCAGGCTGGTCCTCAGCTCAGCCTCAAACTCACATCACAGCAATCTTCCTGCTCCTTCTCTGGAGCATTCTATTCTCAATTTATATTCATTATTGAGGTCAAGGGAAACCCTAGTCAGAGCTTCCTTACACCTGTTTTAATATGTCAATTCAAAAATTCAAGTGTCAAATGTTCCAAATATGCATATCTAGTCCCCCATTCTCATAAAATAATCTAAAAAAAAAAGCAAAAGAAGGGGCTTGCTAACTACAACTCCTAAGGATAGTCTGTCTTCACAGATCACTTGCTAACTTGCTGTCATTCATTGCAAGGGACACCAAAGGGACATAAGCAAACTCTCTTTGGGAAATCAAAAGACTGATAAGCAGGCAAGAAGGATAGCTTTGCAGCTCTTCAAAACCCTAACTTTTATCCCAGTTCCTGAGAAACGATGTTGATCCTTCCTCAAAGACATAGTATAGGGCTACAAAAACCTGGCCTAGAAAATGATCACTCACATTTGTACAGGACAAAGAATCTATTCCTGCAAACCTCCAGGTCTGAGGCTTCTCTTCACAAAGCAAGATTTCAGTTCTGCTTTAAGGACAGATCAGTGGAGTCCCAATAAAGAAACTCTGGTAGCCTATTTACTGTTCCTCTTTGCTTTCACAGCCTCCTCACATGTTCAGCAAATTCCCTTCCATAGAGCAGACAGCTCATCAGTTCTCAAAATAACTCCTTTCTTACTGTCTTTTGACAGGTTTTTCTCATCTCAACTGGTGATCCACATCACCCTCAGGTAAAGTGCACATAATCCCCAGCAGATAAGGCCGACAGTCCCTTTCAGGTGTAAGTCACTAGAATAGCTTTCTTCTTTTTGGGTGCATTTTTCATGTAGTTTGAGTGGGGCTGGACTTATTCTAGAAACTGGATTCCAACTACATGTCTACCACCTCTACTATAGTGAGAGCAGCAAAGATCCCCGGAAAGTGGCGGCATTGGCCAGAGGTATGTAAAGATGGATATGCAGAAGTCAGGGGATTTTGGGAAAATACACTCAAAACTTCCCATAATGCATGCTTACAGGTAAAAAGGGAAGTTTATAGGACCAAAAGTGCAAGTAGAGTTAAGATACATTGTTTAAGAAACAAATTCTATGTCCTTTGTCCTCCTCATATGTCAATTTATTATTTAGATTGACCCTGAGGTCTGCAACAGATCACCTTGACCTTACCCTCTTCTTTTCTTGTCCTCCCCATCCCCCTACATGAATATCTGCACTAATAAGCTTATTCTTTTATCCTTGATTCATGAGTCAACTAAAAAAAACACCAGTGCTTCGATTTGGGACTGTTCTTATGAGCTTTCCTCATACTGAGAAGTCTTAGTTAAGGGCCAGTCCTCTGTGCCTTTGTGGAATTTGTACGGGACATCACTTTAAGTAATCATTCATTCTTTGTATCATGCCATGGTCATAAACTGTGACCATTAAGGTCCTTCTATTTTGACCCTTATCTTCACCTCCAGTAACAAGAAAGACTCAGTGGTCCCACATGCTGTGATACTCCAGAGCAGAAGCGCTCAGGGATTTTTATCTTCATAATTCCTCAAGGACTGTTGCCTGTGTCTGCCCTGACCTCTGGGTCTTCTGAGTCCTCTGTTACTGGAGATATATGGGATAAAATGTGTGGCAGACTCAGGTCTCTGCTACTCAATTGTGCAATAATATTGCTCCCCACAGGAAGATAGGAATTGAGTCATTTGAATATTCCACTGCCTATTACTACCATGCCAGCCTAGACATTGGTGATGATGGCAGCAATGGATGGGTGGCAGGAGGCAGCAGAAGTGATGACCTGACTCATCTTGTCCGGGTCCCAAAGTCTCTCCAGTTACATCCAGAAGAAATGGAAATTTGAGGATTTGAACCATTTTGTCTCTAAGTCCAGATGTGCACCAGAAAGAGGAGTGAATGACCAGAACACAGGCTGACTCCTTCCCCAAAATGTTCTTGTTTTAGAAAATATTTTCATTTTCTTCTAAAAGCCTCTTTAGTGAAACTGGAAAATTATATAAAAAATAACAAATAGAAAAAATCAATCTATGGGTAATAAGTGAATAAATTTAAAGCCAAAATTATAAAGTATGAGTCAAAATAGAAATATCAATAACAGGCTGGGGATTTAACTCTGGTTCCCGCACCTGCCTTGCAAGTGCAAAGTCCCTGGTTTGATTTCCGGTTCTGTGAGTTCAAGGCTGAGTTCAGGGTCAGCCTGAACTACAAAGCAAGACCTTGTCTCGAGAAAAAAAAAGGAAGAAAGAAAGAAAAAAGAAAGAAAAGAAGTATCAGTAGAAGTGGATTTTGAGTAGTATACAGAGAAGCAGTATATGTTTAGAGAAGTTGAAATTCTAAAAGACTAAAGACCAAAATGAATAATTCATATTTTAAGCATTGAGATACTGAGGTATGAACACCTGAGAAAATCTATAAATTCTGTTCTGTAATACAAGAACAAGGAATTCCATAAAGAAAATCCATTTTTTCCAAATAACATCAATAAAAGTTAAATACTTAACAAATGGTAAGAAATGGCAAGACATATGTTTGATAATCAGAATTGGACAAAGTCCGTTCTATTGTGTGAAGAGTAATCAAAGCATTTAGACAGCAAATATTTAATCATTGTTACTTATCCTTGTATAAGTCTTGAGATAAAAGCTACAAGGTAGTAACCTGATGTGGCCTCTTTGTTACTGGAATTCTGGAAAAGCAGACTGTTGACACTGGCACAAGAAAATCTTCATCCCTGAGATGAAGTTTGTCAAGTGTCCCTGAGTCAAGGTGACCTGTATTGGACTGTGCTGAGGCTGGATAACAAACATGAGTATTGAGCAAACCTGCTGGATTGGTGTTATCTGGGACAGTCTCCTTCCCTCCCGCAGATTCCTTACAAGATTTGGGTTTGCAGATGGGCTGGGTGAGTTGCCTGACATTGGAGAGCTACATACATCAGAGGACAGAAAAAGAGGGAGAGAGATAGCTAGGGAAAAGGTAGGTGTGTATTCTGAGAGCCTGTGGTGACTGAGGTGCACAGAGGGAGCAGCAGGAACATCACACTCTCATCCTTCACATCCAACACTACAGACTCCTGAAAGAATATGGTGGTTCTAACACAACAGCACTGACAAACCATTCTGGGATATTTAACTCAACTGACAGACCAGGATAATTTGTCTCTATTTTCTCTTTGTGTTCTTTTCACTCTATTTATAGGCATTTCTGTAGTATGATTTGGTCTGTTTAATATACATATGTGGTACACTGTATACTAGGTTTTTAATTTAGCTCCATAGCCCTCTAGCTTGTAATATTTTCTCATATCAAATGTGACTTGTTAAGAATATCTTTTGTTATTTTAACAACAGTTAAAATATTCTACACAGTTTCTTTATCTCTATCACCTCCTATTTATATTTTTTTCCTTTCTCCACTTTCTTTACAACAGTTTACACAACTTCCTTTAAATCTCTGTTCTTAATCTTCTTTGTGTTTTTAATGTCTATTGCATATATATGTATATATTAGTATTAATCTGGACATGATTAATGCTTAATTTTTGTAGCCTACTATGATTATTATTATCCTTATCTTTCCTTGAGTTGGAACAATGGTGTTGAAGGGAATCTTAAATGTGTCAACAACAACAACAATAAACTCATGAACACCATTTCAGCACTGTACAAAATACTTCAGAGAATCTTAAACAAACATAATAAGGAGGACAAGTGGAATATTAAACTTCATTTGCAGAGTAATTTAGACAGATGAGAAACTAAAGTGTATTGAACTCTAGGTTCTGTCTAGTCTCATTTTGTCCCCTTTTGGGTCATCTGGAGTAATCTTTGTCATTTCTGTCTAGACAATACATAAGAGTTGGATAAATAATCAGCTTCCTGAGCCTTGTCTTTGGATAGCCTATTCCTAGGCCAGCAAACTTCTTCCAGACTGCATCCAGTGACTTTCAGAGATGTAAGGCAAGCAAAGGTTAATACAACACCATCAAAACAACACAATAAAGACACAGTGGGTAGATTGGTCCAAGCAGCCAAGTCCTGGGCTGCCAGGCCATAACACAGAGTTGAGTTATACACATAGCCTTGCAGCTATATCTGAAAGGTTTATTCTCTGCACTTCATGTAACAGAGCAGTCTCTTTGTTCAGTTCCCAGTAGTCCACAGTCATATATCCAGTGCTATGCAGTTCCCACACTAGCAAAACTGGGGGATCGAAATGACTGTGAGTATATCATTCCATATTCCCCCATCTATAAAACAGTCTCACTTATTTCCTTATGGCCTCTAGGCAATCATGCAAATTTGCAAAAGGTAATTCCCTGCCTGGTACCAAGCTGAGCATTCATCAAGGGCCCAGGGCTAAGGGCCTGATGTGTAAAGTTTCCTTGGCCTCTGCCCAGGCAACTGGATTAAATCACATCCATCATGTACAGTAGGAGCGATTTCTCATCAGTGCTGAGCTATGGCTTGTAGAGCTGTCCATTTCTCTTACCTGTGGCTAGGTTGATAGCCAGCAGGCTTGTTCACATGTGGTGTTAGCTTACCTTCAGTGGGCCAAACCCCTGTCTCTGCAGTTGACCTCACTTGCTCCACTCTTGTCTGCTCTGCTCATTGCACCCCTGGTCCTGGCACCGGGTTCACTCACCCCACCCTTGCTGTGGACACCCAATCAGGGCAACCCACCACTTGCAGAACTTGAGCACTTTTCTTTAAGTCTCTCGGGATGTGCATGCTTAAATAGCTGCAGGCCTGCCATGTTACCCCACCGGAGGGGCAGAAAGAACGAGGATCTTTTCAGAGATGGAGATTTATATGTTTGAAGAAGGCAGTATTTTCTGTGTTCTGCAGCATAACTTCCCTAGCAGCCAAGTTTTTTGTTGTTGTTCTGTTCTGTTCTTGTTGGTTTTTTTTTCCCCATCTCTTTCCCTCCTAGCTTCTTCATCAGTTTCCCAATGTTTATGTAGCTTTCATTTGTTCTCCAGTCTTGCTTCTAATATCATCCTCTACTGTTCTGTTTTCCACCCTAGCCTCATTATTATCATACTTAGGATATATTTACTGTATAAAATTTTCTGTTTTTTTTAAATTTTGTTATATAACCACAAATGTAATTGATATGGCTAAAGATAGAAAATTAATAGTTACTTCAGTTTGTCATTTTTTATGCTTTTGGTATTGTTGCTGATTGTATTACTTTAGTCAAGGTGACATCATTGTTATAGCTGATTTTTCTTTGTGTTGTGCTAAGACCGAGATTGCCTCCAGTCATTAACAATACTAAAGACCAATGCCGAAGTACCAAGGGATAGGCAAAATAGGCAGCAACTTACAATCTCCAATAAAGTGAGGATCTTGCAACAGACTCAAAATGTAAAAATCCCGCTATGCCTCAATGACAGAAGTGAGAATTAGTCATTCCCTAAGGATTCTAAATAATAGCAATAAAGCCACTTGCCACAGGAAGTTCACAAGCATCAACATAGAGCTAAACTAAAAAAAAAAAAAAAAACTACAAGATGAAAAGATGCTTAAGCATGATACAACCCCAAACTTATAGCTCACCCAATGCAAACTCAAGGATCAGTGAGGTGGAACAATTTGAAGCCCATTCACTTGTAGTGACCATAATGAAAGAATTGTTTAGTGACTCTAGAGCATGTACAAATACAAAAAATAGAGACTCTTAGGAAAATTATGCATGGCATACAAACATGGGAAAGAAACAGCATTTATGAACAGATTCAAACTGATATCTAGGAGATCAAAATTTCATAGAAAACATAAGCAGCAGAATGAGCCAAGGTGAGGACAGAATTTCAGATTTAGAAGACAGATTGTGGTTAGCAACCATGAAAAACATTATTTCTGAAAAAAGAGGAAGTTATCACTAAAAATCAAACAGCTTCTATGTGATGCAAAGAAAAATAACATAAAATTGATCAGAGTCTATGAAAAAGCAAGTGATAGCATAAACTACATAAAAATCCTATACACAGAAGTCATGGCAGAAAACATCTCAAGGGGGTGAAGACTAGATATACATATAAGTGAGTCATATAAAATTACAATTCCTCACCAAAAAAAAAATATACACCAAGACAGTTAATAGTCAAAATTCAAGAAATCAACAAAAGAACAAAATACTAAAGCTGTTAGAGACAGGAAACAAATTACCTATTAAGGAAAGCCCATCCCAATCCCAGCATATTTCTCAACACAAGCCCTGATAAGTATATTCATGAAAGAATTAAAAACATATTTTTGTCTTGTTAGTTTACTTTTCAACTTGTATGCATGATATCTAACTTTATAAGATTTTATAAGATACATAAATGAATCTGATGCTTGAGAAATAAAAAGAAGTTGGAGGTATAGGGGAAAGGAAGAGAATTGAAATGTGTTATGTACATCTATCAATTCCATGCAATGAATGTTATCATGTACTGCAAACATGTACTGATAGAAGTTTTTTTTAAAATATTCTTTTAACTTTAAAAGGAAGATAACCTTGGAATCAAGGAGAGAGAACTAGTTACATTGTTACAAATGCTTCAATTTGGACCGGTAAACTAATACTTAAAAATAAATTCAGCTGGGTTTCATCATAATTTTCCCACTTAATGGAAGTCATTGCAAATACATATCATCCAATACCATTTAAATAACACATGAAGAAAACTGTCTTTACATATCAAATTCAAGATGTTAGAAAAGGCTAATATTCTTTCAGTGAAATCAATCATTAAGTTCCATAAGGCCATTATAACTATTTTACTGTGAGATTTTATAAATTTTCTTCAGCTGTTGAGTTGACATTATGATTAATTAAGATTAATTTTTTTCAGGTCTCTCCACTCCCCAAAAGTATTAAAATTATCAGTGCTTATAGACCTTGGTAGGGAAAAAATTAATGAATCAGCTATAAATTATGCTCAAGATTTGGAAATGAAGGTGAATTCAAAAATCATGGTAACAAGGTATAACAAAGTTGGAATAAGGAAATTAAAATTGCCTTTGAAAATTTTATACAAGACGATAACTTCTCTCTCTGTCTATTTCTCTTTTAGAGCAAAAATTTATATTTTGTATTATATGAGTATTCTAGATTTTACTTTTTTAACCATATGAATTCACTTGACTAATAAAATGAATTTAATATTTATTGAGTATATGTCATGTGTCTATAATTTGGAATTTGCGTGTATGATTTCAATTAATTTCAAAAGTTGAAATATATATACAACAATAATATGGATTGAAGTCTGACTGTAACAACTTTGATATGTTCTGTAATGAAATATGAATCTTCATCCTTCTGAAGTCCACCTAAGTTATGATGTACTGAATCCTCTAATGCTAAATAGAGTATAAAATTTATGGAAAAATTATTTAGGGAATTTAACTGAAGATACTCTGAAGAACGGGATGTGGAATTTAGATACTCTAAGTAAACGGATGTATATGTACACAAGAGCTGGGGAGAAAGCTGGGGCTTTGTGCCTTCTGACCGACCAAACACTTGTCTTTGTAGATAACCACAACAATCAGGGAGGACTTGGAGCTGGAGGAGTGTCTGCTCTTACATTCTGGGATGTTAGGTAGGAAATGACATTCCCCACACTTTCCACTTAACTACTGAATAAAATGCTATTTCTATAATGAGATTCTGTGATTTTAGACTGTATAAAATGGCCATGGGATTTATGTTTATTCATGCTTATGGATTCACACAAGTAATGTCAAACTACCATTGGAACCAAAATTTTCAGAATGGAAAAGTAAGTTTTGGAGTTCTTATTCAGTAAAAAGAAAATAATCTTTAAGTTTTTTTCATGTAAAGACATTATATCTGATACTTTTTCATCAAATACGCATTTGAGTGTACATTGTTCTTTATATGCTATGATTTTACACTAATTCCTCTGTTAGGTTAACACTAACTTGGAGAGAAATATGTTTAAAAATGATGCCAATCAAAAAAAAACTGCTATGTCAAAAATTTAATCATTTAACATAAGATTAATGTATTTATCAAAAATGTTCTTCAAAATCAACTCGTATTAATTCAGCAGTTATTGTACTTAAAGAAATTTGACATATAGTATTTAATTTGATTAGTGATCAGGTAATATCTCTATTTTACACATGAAAAAATTGAGGTAGAAATACATTATGTAAGTTGTTTTATTTCTTAAATTTACTTTAGCAACTTGTATTCTAATCCTACCTTTTTTGTCACCAAATCTTTTGGTGAGTCAAGGAAACTGAATAGTAATAATAAGAAATTATTGGAAGTAGAAAAAGAGATAGTATAAAACTTTATTAATTTTGTTTGCAATATGGCGCTTTAAAAAAAGTTTACAGACATAATAAAGATCAGCAAGTGTCTATGAATATGTGGAAAATGTTGAGTTCTAAATAAAGATTTTTGCAAATACATAAGTGGTAGCACTAATTAGATTTGTTATAAAGGAGGAAGATAAAAGTGAGTACTGTGTTCCCATCAGAAGCCAGTTGAGTGGTCCCACATGAGTTGAAATTTCAGTGTTTTAAACTGAGAGAAAAAAAAATCATCAGTTTTTCTACATACATTGAAAAAAAACCTTTATTTAATTATTTATTCATTTATTTAAATTAATGGAAAATGGGTTGATATTTTTTGACAGATAATGGTCAATTCCTTGCCCTCTCTTCTAGTGAAACACCTATATTTTCAGTACAGTCTCCACATTTTTAATATCAGCTATCTTTAACTCTCCAACTGCCAGTGTTTGTCAATAACATGTCTTTGAATCCTCTTCTCCTAAGACCTCTGACTATATTTATGTGATGAATCCTATTTACCTCTCCTTGTCCTTTGCACTCAACTTCACTGCAGTATTCAAAGTGGTCAACCATTCTCTCCTCATCATTTATTTGGGGTGTTAAGATTTTAACTCTTTCTGGTTTCCTCTGTCTCACTGCCAGCATTGCAGAAATTTGTTATACTAAATCCATCTGTGCATAAATTTACTTTGTATCCCACTGTCTTCAGATATTTCCTATCATTAGACTAACATAAAATCCTCATGCACATGGATGCCTAGGTCTCCACTGCAGAACACTGGTTGGTTTTGCCTCACATTCAGCAAATGGTTTTTGTACCTAGCTCATTTTTCAAGCTATCTCATACTTAACAAATTCACATTAAATCAATAATGTCTCTTTCTCAGAAACAAAATCTGTTTCTTCATCTTGGCTGAGAAATGGAGAAAAATACTGCTTTATGATTTATTTCTGAGGAAGTTTAGAAAAAGAAGCACTTGCTTCAAAGAAGAATCTAACTTTTAAAGTTCCACTTGAACACGTGACTACAACAGCAGTCAATTTTTTTCAGAGAAATATTCCTAATAAATCAAAAAAGTATTCTCTTAGCAGCATCAGGAAAATGATACCACATGAGTTCAGATATGCTAAACTTGAAATCTATTTCTACAGTGCTCTTCAGGATTTGTAATACTATCTCTTCATCATCAGCTTTTTCCTTTTAATGTTTCATCTATTATACTGTGGCAGCTAAAGAAAAAGCTGGGGAGAGAAGAGAAATGGGAAGCATACTTTGTACCATGCTTTCTAAGCTAAATTTGAGAAATAAGGTTACCAAATAAATGACTGAAGAAGATAGGAGGGAGGGTGCAATTAAAACCCACTTCCTGGGATGAGAGCTATCTTCTGAGTTATGTTTAACTCCAAATTGAGGTGTCCAGGTCCAAATACACGGGAAAAGTTACAGGATAAATTCTAAAGGATGCATCCAGTGATCTTCTACACACCTTTGCCAACATCAACCTTAACTGTTTTGTCATGGACTATGTAGATTTGACAAATATGCTCTCCTTCAGCTCTGAACTTCTGGACTTCATGGCAGTTTCTCAAAGGAATTTTAAAGATCAAAAATCTAATAAGCCCACATAGGGGCAGGGTTGACTCTCTCACTGGCAGGAGTCATAACTGTGACCAAACCCTCAATTCCAGTCCAAACTCTAAAGCTCAAAACTGTTGACAACAAGACCCAAAGGCTATGCATATTCCACATTCATAGTACCTTCCTTTCCCATCTGATAGAGCATACCTTGTCTTTTCTTCTTCAAATATATCTTTGATTTTGGTGCTACATTTTGGTGTCCTGCACCTGGATAAGACCCTCAATCCTGTAACAGATCTAATTCTACCAGCAAATCTTTTTTTGTTTTGCTTCTCATAGAAGGAAAAGTCCTATTTTTGTTGAACTTCTCCTTAGGTCACTGGGGTTCAAGACAGTTCAAGAGGATTCTCCCTTTTATAAAGGCACTAATGTTCAAAGGAGTTATAAAGGAGTAAGGAATGTGAGATAACTTTCCAGAAAGAATAGAAATAACAATACTTTTGCTTTATTATATAAACCAAAGTTTATGGAATAGTTGCATTTTGCTTTTATGAGAAATTAAATTTTTTTCAACTATTATCAAAATAACCAGAAAAACTTTGAAGTCTTAGTGTTAGTTTGGATCTTAATTATACATATACTTTATATATATATAAAGTATAATTACTTATACTTAATTATTAATAATCATATATATACTTTATATGTGTGTATATATATACTTTAAACATATATAATATATTTAATACTTTATATGTATATATATAATATACTTCCATTATCCTTTCTCTTGTGTGTTACATTTTAAAAAAATAAAAGAAAGAAAAAATATTATATTTGATAGATGTAACACCATTTTTACCAAAAAGGTAGAGTTTAAAATAGCCATTAGAGAACTTCAACGATCATAATACTTTTAATATATATCAATGTAAATGATATATTAAAAGTCTCTCACAAGAAATTGAACAGTTGGTCAAATACGCAGACTGGTGTTTTTGTTCTTGAAAACCTAAGCTTTAAAAACAATATAACTCAGAATAAGTCATATAATTTTAAAGATAAGTAAGTGTGATGAAAGAATTTTGATATAAACACTACCAGTCTAAATTTATATATAAATTTGCCAAAGGAAACACACTATTTTTTCATTAATATCTTAAATGTTTTTGAATAATGTGTAGATTTTCATAGCCATTTCAATAAATAATTTTAAAAAATATTTTGAGGCCTGATTGGCTCATCTGTAAAATGCACATAATATATACTCTTTTGCTTTGTTTTATTAATAACACAAATAGATGAGAAGATTGTACAGAAAACTATTTCTGACTAAACTCATACTGATTCATCTCTTGAGAAAAGGTCTGTCACTTTAGTACTGAGGTATAGCCCACAACTGGGTAACTCAAAGACAAAAAAATTCTCAAAGCAATTGAATTGGAGTAGAAACTAAATGTTGTTCTTTAATTTGAAGACTTTCTGTATTCACAGTGTGCCATTAGCTGACATCTTGTTTGTAAAGGGGATTTACGGATCGTTTTTGGTAGAAACATTGATTCTTCACTTGTTTTTTAAGATGTCGAAAGTGTAACCAAAGCTAGGCCAAAAGCTTGGCATTTCTGGCCTAGGACTGCATCTGCCTCTATTGCTACTTTATTCTTTGGATAGTATTTCTGCCCTCTGCACATGGACATGTGGTAACCCGAAGAGTTTCCATCCAACATGATAATACAAAATTGATTATGCTTAAATTTATTTAATCTCACTTTCCAAGATTGAAGAGACCAAGGTAAAAGTAACTGAGATATCTTCGAGATATACAGATGTATGATCATCAACAGATCATTGACACCTATTTTTTACAGGGTTCTGTTCCCCGAGAATTGGAATTCCTAGTCATTATTCTAAATTGAAAGGCAAATCCAATCATTATCCTAATTCCATTTTGTTTTTTAATAGCTTTTTTGCTTTGAATTGTTTCTCTTCCACAATTTATCTCAAGCTCTAGGAATGGCAAACTTGCAGGTAATGATCTCTTGGTGATATCAGCAAGACTCCACACAAGTAGGTCTGAGATAATGATCAATAGACCACAGTTTGTCCAAGACTTCTCACTGTGTATATCTCTTGGTCCTGCTGTTTTTGTCTTTCTCCCCTAAAACTCTAGAGTTATTTTCAGTACCTGGATGACAGGATAAATGATGCTAAAGATCTATTCTTCCCAATAAGGTCACATTGAGATAATTTCTTTATTTTATGAAAAAAAAAACACCAAAATTTTCTTACAAGTGCCTAATAAGAGCTAATACACTATGTCCAATTAGCTTCAAAGTTGAGTACCAGAAATAAACAAAAAAAGATTCACTCATAAAAGAAGAACCAAACCGATAATAACACAAAATTTCCTGTTCAGTAAACTAAGAAACAGTAGTAGTAAAAATGGAATAAATTAGCACATATATGAAAATTCTTTTGAAATAATAGAATAAGTAATTTAGGGTATTATTTGACCTTCTATTTCTTCTCTATTTGGCTCTATTTTGATTTTTTTCATGCTGGTTTCTTTTTTCAAAAATAACTGCATTGGTGCACTTTATATATACACTCTAATAACGTTCAACATTTAAGGTTTGTACCAGCACATGACACATCTGAATTTCCATTTTTTCCTACTTGCCTTCCTTCCCTACAACTACCTGCCCCTTATATACATAAGCTTTATTTCAATTTTTAACCATCAAATTTTTTCTTACCCTTTTTACTAGCCCCAACCCTCCTTTTCCCTTTGAACATTGTTTTCCTATTTCACAGTACCTATCATACATTTTAAAAACTTATTTACACCTTCAGTTTCTCATACCAGAGAAATGATACCATGATACATGCCTGTGTCCTATTTATTTCACTTACAAGTATGTCCTTGAGGTACATTCATTTGACTATAAATGATTCATATTTATCATTCTTTATGACAAAGTAATACTCCCATTTTATATATTTTTTTAAAACCACATCTTCTTTATCCAGTCTCTTATTGATGGGCATTTCGAAGATTTAGCAATCACAAACTAAGCTGCTATAAACATGGGTACACATATGTCACTATGATGTGAATCTTTTAGCTGTTTCATGTATATACCTATTTTGATTTTTAGTAGTATCTATAATGATGGTATCTCAATTTATGAATGTAGTTCTTTCCATGATTTTGGAAAGAATCAAATCAAATTTCCCTATAAGGTGACTATTGAACTTAATCACTGAATTTGAACCCAACAAAAAATACATATATATACATATATACATACATATATACATACATATATATACATATACATACATACATATATACATATAAATATATATACACACATATATATACATATGCATATATACATATATATATATGTGTGTGTGTGTATATGTATATATATATATATATACCCATCTGGGAAAGAAAAATGTATACATATTGTAATATGATGTATGTTTAGACATCGTGAAATTAATACAAGTTCTCTTTGACCTCTACAATTACAATGATAATCAGAGTAATAGTCACGAACTTTCAGACATTTATAAGTACAGTAAACTGCTTCTTGTGTCCCTTTGATTATTGATATTGCTGCATATGAATTTTCAATCTCTTTAAAGTCTAAAAGGGTAATGAACTTTTTTTCAATATACAATATCCCCTTGTATGGGATCCACCATATGAGGATAATACCACTTGTTGAAAATGTATTATGCTATTTTTCTTTCCTGAAGTGTGAATACTATTTCTCTCTCTCTCATATATATATATACATATATATATACATACATATGTATGTATGTATGTGTGTATATATTTATATATATATATATATATACATATATATGTGTGTGTATATGTAGATGATATAGATATAGAGATATAATGAAATAGCCATTTGGATTATATTGGTAATATTTATCCACAAATAGGACATATATTTTCATTTTCTGATATTCTATGTAGTTTCCTTTTGCAGAGAGATATAATTTACACTGCAGACATCTTCCAATTCTCTGATCAGGTTACTTGCTAAGTATTCAATTTTTCTTATTTTATTGTGAATAGTATTGTTATCTTAATTTCTTTTTCAATGATTAAATTCTTAGTGTGTAGAATTTTATGGATTTTTGTATGTTAATTTTGCATCCTGATACTTTGCTAAATATTATTATAATTATAGGATTCTTGATGAAGTTTTTAGGGTCTTGTAAGTTAAAGTTCATATTATTTGTAAATAATGAAATATTTACTTCATCCTTTTTATACATATGCCTTTTAATTCTTACCTGATTGTTTTGACTAACATTTTGAGGACAATGCTGAGGGAAAGTGCTGATAATAGTCTTCATTGTCTGATTTCAGAGGGAAAGCTTTCATTTTTTTACCATTTAATATGATATTGGCAATAGGTTAGACATAAATGCCTTTTATCAGGTTAACATAAAGTTCTTCAACACATGTTTTCTTCAAAGTTTCTGTAAGGAATGGATGTTGGATTTTGTCAAAGGCTTTTTCTGTGTCTATTGAGTTGATCATTAGATTACTTTATACATGCTTTTGTTCATATGATGAATTGCATTTATTGATTTGCATATCTTATGCCCTCCTTTCATTCCGAGGATGAACCCTACTTGGTTACAGTGTATGAATTTTTTTTTTTTTTTAGGTTTTTTTTGAGACAGGGTCTCGCTCAGCCTCAAACTCACATCACAGCAATCCTCCTGTCTCTGCCTCCCAAGTGCTGGGATTACAGGCGTGAACAACCACGCCCGGCACTGTGGTATGTGGTACTGGTTGCTGCTGGGCGTGAGTCTCCACGCCCAATATTGTATGTGGTTACCGGGGATTGAACCCCAGCCCTTGCGCTTGCAAGACAGGCACTGGAACCACTGAGCTAAATCCCCGGCCCAGTGTATGATTTTTTGATAAGTCATTGCATTCAGTTTGTGAGTATCTTCCTAAAAAATTTCCCAACTATGTTTAATAGAGAGATTTAGTTCTCTCTTTAGTTTGGATTATTTTCTGGTTTAGGGATCAGGATAATATTCACTTTCAAGAATCATTTTGAAATACTCTCTCTCTCCCAATTTCTTTGAAGTTTTTGAGACTACTGTTGTTTGGTCTTTCCTGAAGTTATTGTAAAATTCAGCTTGAATCAATCATGTCCTGGGCTTTTCTTAGCTGACAAGGCTTTTACTACTTCTTAAAATTCATTCCTTATTATTGGATTGTTCAAACATGTTAAGATTTTTGGGTTCAGTTTTAGTATTTCACATGTGTGCAGGAACTTCTGCAGTTCTGAATTCCCCAGTCTTTTGGTATATGTTTGTGAAATAGTTGCTAATAGCTTTCTAGATTTTCATGGCATTTATTGTGATTTCATCTTTTTCACTTCTTGTTTCATTGACTTAATCTTTTCTTTCCTTTTTTCATAAGATTACCTAAAGCTCATCTACTTAGTATGATAATCAGGTCTTCAATTCATTGACTTTTGTACTTTATTTATTTATTTATTTAAGAGAATGGGTTTATTCAGCTTACAGTTCACTTCTGTGCCTATCTCAGTGTGGAGGGATGACCCTCAGCTGAGAATTAAAACTCTCGGTTGAACTTTAAAATCATGTCATGTTGTGAGAGATGGTCTTGATGGAACTTGGTTCCAACACAACTTTCCTAGGCTGCCACCATTTTGGTACAAATTCCTTAGATTGCTGTCTTTTGGGGACAAATTCCAAGGCTGTCTCCATTTTAGCATGACTTCTCTAGGTATCTGCCATTTTGGAAAAAACTCCTCTGGGCTGCAGCCATTTTGAAACAAATTCCATACTTTGCAACCATTTTGGAACAATGGCTGCTCCAATTTGAAAAGTTTATTTAGGCTGCTACAATTTTGCAACAACATCCCTAGGTTGCTGCCATTGTGGAAAATCATCCCTAGTCTGCTTTCATTTTGCAACAATTTCCCCAGCCTGCTGCCATTTTAAAAAACTTACCTAGGCTGCAGCTATTTTGGAAAAATCTCCTTATGCTACCACCATTATGGAACAATTTCCCTAGACTGTAATTATTGTGTAACAATTTCCCTAGTCCTCTGCCATTTTGAGACAAATGCCTAGGCTGTCTTCATTTTTCAAAGACTTCTCTAGGTTCCTGAAATTTTGGAATCATTTCCCAAGGCTGCCATAATTTTGGATCAAACTAGTTAGGTGGCTGCCATTTTGGGACAAGTTCCTTCACAGCTTCCATTTTGAAAAGACTTCCCCAGCATGTCGCCATTTGGAAAAGCTTCCTTAGGCTGTCACCATTTTGGAACACCTTCCTAGGCTGCTGCTATTTTGGAGCAACATCTCTAGGCTGCAGCTATTCTGGAAAAATTCCCTACATTGCCTCCATTTTGTAACAATTTCCTTAAGCAGCCACCATTTCTAAACTAGCCTAGGCTACCCCTATTTTGGAACAACGTATCTGGGCTGCTGCCATTTTGGAACAACATCTCTAGGCTGCTACCATTTTGGAACAACATCCCTAGTCTGCTGACATTTTGAAACAACCTTCCTATGCTGCTGTCATTATGGAACAACTTCCCATTGTTGCCACTAGTTTGTAACAACATCCCTAGTTTGTCACCATTTTGGAACAACATGTTGCTGCCATTTTGGAAGAACCTCCCTATGCTGCATCCATTTTGGCACAATTTCCTTAGGCTGCTGCCATTTTGAAAAGCTTGTTTAGGCTGCCACCACTTTTGAACAACCTCTCTAGGCTGCCAGCATTTTGGAACAACCTCTCTAAGATGCCACCATTTTGGAAAACAACCATAGGCTGCCAACATTTTGGAACAACTTTCCTAGGCTGAAGCTATTTTGAAAGCTTGCCTAAGCTGCCTCCATTTTGGAATAATCTCTCTAGGCTGTCACCATTTTGTAACAACTTCCTAGGCAGCTGCCCTTTTGTAATAGCCTCCTTATGCTGCTACCATTTTGGAAAAATTCCCTATACTGCCTCCATTTTGAAACAATTTCCCTAGGCTACCATCATTTTGAAAAGTTTGCCTAGACTGCCACCATTTGCAACATTTCTAGGCTGAGTCATTTTGGGACAACATCCATATGCTGCCAACATTTTGGGAAACATCCCTGAACTGCCACCATGTTGAAAAGCTTCCTGGATTGCTATCATTTTATATTCCTATACTGCTGCTATTTTGGAATAGCCTCCTTATGCTTCTGCCATTGTGGAACAACAGCCCTTGGCTGCCACCATTTTGGATCAACTTCCCTAGGCTGCAACCATTTTAGAAAAATTCCCTATGGTGTATCCATTTTAGAACAGTTTCCTGTGGATACTGCCATTTTGAAAAGCTTGCCTAAACTGCAACCACATTGAAATATCATCCCAAGCTGTCACCATTTTAGAACAAAATTCCTAGTCCGCTGCCATTTTGGAAAAATTCTCTAGGCTGCCACCATTTTGAAACAAATTCCCTAAGCTGCCGCAATTATGGAACATCCTTCCTGTGCTGCCACCATTTTGGAACATCTCTAGTCTACTGCCATTGTGGAACATCCTTCCTGTGCTGCTACCATTTTGGAACAACCTCCCTATGTGGCCACCAGTTTGGAACAACATCTCTAGTCTACTTCCATTTTGGAACAACCTTCCTATGCTACTGCCATTTTGGAATAATCTCTCTATGCTGCTGTCATTTTGAAACAACTTCCCTAGGCTACCGCCATTTTGGAACAGCATCTCTAGGCTGCTGACACTATGGAAAAATTTCCTATGATACTGCAGCCATTTTGGAACAACATCCCTAGTCTGCCACCATTCTGGAGGAACCTTCCTCTGCTGCCACCATTTTAGAACAAATTCCCTATGCTGCCTCCATTTTGGAATAATTTCCCTAGAATGCAACCATTTTGAAAATCTTGAGTAGGCTGCCACTATTTTGGAACAATCTCCTTAGCCTGCCACCATTTGTTAACAACATTTCTAGGCTACTGCCATTTTGAACAAACTCTCTAGATAGCCACTATTTTGGAACATCTCTAGTTTGCTGCCATTTTGAAACAGCTTTCTTATGCTACATCCATTTTAGAACAGTCTTCCTAGGCTCCCCCTATTATTAAACAACATCCCTAGGTTGCCCCATTTTAGGACAACCTGCCTATGCAGCCACTCTTTTGGGACAACCTCCCTATGCTGCCACAATTTTTTGGCAACATCCCTACATTGCTGCCATTTCGGAACAATTGCTTACAATCAATTTTGGAAAATTTCACTAGGTTGCTGCAATCTTAAAAAGCTTACCTAAGCTTCCACCATTTTGGATCAACTTCCCTAGGCTACCGCTATTTTTGAACAACTTCCCTTTGCTGCCACTATTTTGGAAGAGTTTTCCTAGGTTCCTACCATTTCAGAACAAAATCTCTAGGCTACTGCCATTTTGGAACAACATCTCTTGGCTGCTGCTATTTTGGAACAGCCTTTATGCTGCCACCATTTTAGAATAATTTCCCTAGGCTACCCTCATTTTGGAACAACCTCTCTAGGCTGCTGCCATTTGGAACAATATCTCTCATCTGCCACCATTTTGGAATAATATTCCTAGTCTACCACTATTTTGGAACAAGCTCCTTATGCTGCTACCAATTTGGAACAACTTTCCTAGGCTTCTGCCACCGTTCTAGAATATGGTGCTCAGGGTTTCCTTCTCAAAGCAAAGTCCTTCACTTTTGCAATTTTCAGACTGTGAATGATAAAGCCCTGCTGCTTCTCCTGTTGTCCTCAAGCCACCTTTTCTATTTTTAGTTTCTTCTTAGCAATCTAGATCTTTGCTGCTCTATCTTTGCACTACACAGCTTCAATGGAGCTCCCTTTCTGGCCAAATTCGCAACATTTTAAATCATTCTGCTAGGCTCTTTGCTTTTGATTTTCAACAAAGATCTGGCTTATAAGCTCCCAACTATAGCCATAACATTTTCTCAATATTCAACTGCCTTAAAATTTCTTTTGCAACATTAATTATCCACTGCTCCTAACTCAGTTGCAGGCAAAGTCTCTGGAGATGAACAAACTGCAGACAAACTTTTTTCCAAGTTATAGCATACATCATCTGGAGTCCAGTATCCAATGCAGTTCTTATTTCCACCAGAAACCTACCTAGCCTGCTCTTTAGAAGCATTCTGGTCTTCTGAGTGCTCAGAATCTTCCATACAAAACAGCCTAAGGTGGTATAGCTCTATTCCTGTAGCCCTACCTCCAAGATGTTATAGCTCTTCTTCTTTAGCTGGAAGCTCTGAATCTTTTGGAAAAGTCTCTGAACACGAGCAAAATGCAAATAAACTTTCTGTCAAGTCATAATACACATCATCTGGAGTCCAACAGCCAGTGCAGTCCTTGCCAGCAGAAACCTCTCCAATCCTGGTCTTTACTGGCCTTCTTGTCTTCTAAGCTCTAACCAGAATTTCTCATACAGAACAGTCTAAGATGTTTTAGCTCTCTTTCTGTGGCCCACATCTCCAAATCTTTCCTAACTTCAACTCTCCCCTATTCTACAAGCCAGTTCCAAATTCTTCTGAGCCATATGGTGAGATAATGTCCCAGCAATGACTCTACTTGTCTGGTACTAAATTTCTGTTAGTTACTTTTCTCTCATTGCTGAGACAAAACACCCAACACTCAAACATAAAAGGAAAGGGGTTTATTTGGCTTACAGTTCAGAGAGTTTCATCCATAAATGGCTGGCTCCAAGGCTGGAGTGGCAAATAATCATGCACAAGGCAGCAAAGATAACAAGAGAGTTTCAGTTCATGGTGGCAGAAGACAGTAAAAACAACAAGAGACTTCATGACATTCACAGAGTAGCAATAACAAGAAGGGAAAAAGTTGTAACAGAGTCTTCCCACCCCTTTTGATTTTTGTATTTTAAAATCTCCATTTTATTGATTTCTGTTCTAATTTTTATAATTCCCTTCCTTATATAAGATCTGGATTCAGATTGTTCTTATTTTTCTGGAATTTTCAGAACCATCTTTAGGTTATTTATTTAGAGTTTGTTCTATTTTTTTCAATATGAATACTCAGAGCTACAAACTTTCTACATAGGATGGCTTTCCTATGTTCCATAAGTTTCAGTATGTTGTACTGATATTACCATTTATTTCTAAAAATGGTCATTTTTTCCCCTTAATTTCCTCCTTTCCTTATTTCCTCTGTGATCCATTGACTATTCAAAAGTGTACTGTTTAATGTCCATTCATCTGCCTAGTTTCTGTGACTTACTTAGTTATTGATCTCTGCTTTTATTACATTGTGATCTGATAATTAATGGTTAAATTCTGATTATTTTTATTTATTTATATATACTTTAGTAGACAGTATGTGGTCTATTTTGGATAAAATATTATGTGCTGCTGAAAATATGTAGGTGGAACACTCTAGATGTCTATTAATTCTATTTGTGGAATGGTTTGGCTTAACTTTAATATTTCTTTGTTGAACCCTTGTTTAATTGATCTGTCTAATAGAATAGTGGGCATTGAGGCCGGGAATTTAGCTCAGTGGTTCCAGCACCTGTCTTGCAAGTGCAAGGACCTAGGTTCAATCCCTGGTAACCATATACCATACTGGGTGTGGAGACTCACGCCCAGCAGCAACCAGTACCACATAACACATGCTGGGCGTGGTGGCTCATGCCTGTAATCCCAGCACTTGGGAGGCTGAGGCAGGAGGATTGATGTGATGTGAGTTTGAGGCTGAGCTCAGGGCCAGTCTGAACCACAAAGCGAGAGACCCTGTCTCAAAAAAAAGAAAGAAAGAAAGAAAGAAAAGAAAAGAATAGTGGGCATTTTGGTCTTCCACTGTAATTGTATTGATGTTTAGCTGATTTTTTATGTTTTATAAAGTAGGGTGCACTATGGCTTGGTGCATATGTTTATAATTATCATCTCTTCCTCTTATATAGTTATGTCAAGCAATAGGCAATGCCCTTTGCCTCAGCTTTGGATCAAAGTGCATTTATTTCTATTATGACAGGTATCATGTTTTTCTATAACCTGTCAAGTATATCATACACTTAAAATATGTAGAGAATTGTATTCAGTGATATATATTGAAGAAGCCCAGCTTATACCACCTGAAAATATACTATTTTAGCAGAAATATTGTTTTTAGCTGAAGCCAGTTATTGCCCTGATTTCTCTTTACATTTAAAAGCAGGACCTCCATCTTTTTTATGCATAAAAAAGATTCTGTCTCACAAACCCTCGAGAGTATTAGTTTGGAGACAACTAATGATTTTTATCAGTACTTATACATAGTAAGTACTAGTTGTTGGGCCTACTATACAGGCAACCAATTATCAGACTGAAATTCAGAATTTGTGATGGCCAGATAAAATATGCTATACTTTGTTAAAATTGAATTTCTTCCATTACGAGCCTCATAGTACATGTACTATTTTGAATACTTTTGGAATGAATCTGGAATGTGAAAGTTATAGCCTTTATTATCTTTCTTGGAGATTTATTTTCACCTTGGTTATGTAAGCAAATCTGGGTATTTTAACTTCTTAATTTATTGTTTTATGTGTTTGACTCACGAAATATATCATTGAACCTAAGTTGTTGACAAAAGCATTTTACTCTCTTTTTAATTCCTTTAAAAAGGTAAATTTTAAATTTTCTTTTGAGAATTAACAGCATTTCTTGGGGAGTTTCTTTCTTTTACCTCAGCCTCAAACTCACATCACAGCAATCCTCCTGCCTCTGCCTCCTGAGTGCTGGGATCACAGGTGTGAGCCACCATGGCAGGCACTGTGGTATAAGGTACTGGTTGCTGCTGGGCGTGAGTCTCCATGCCCAGTATGGTATGTGGTTACCGGGGATCGAACCCGAGTCCTTGTGCTTGCAAGACAGGCGCTAGAACCACTGAACTAACTCCCCGGCCCTTTGAGGAGGTTTTTATTTGGCTTTTTCTTTTACAGAAACCAAATTATTGAAGCAGTCATTGTTTGACAAAAAAACAAAAAACAAAACAAAAGAAGAGTAATTTCTGCAACTACAAAATATTTTCTGATAATGTTCCCTGAAGAGTGCAGTTTTATTCTGCAGAGATATAATGTTGTATTAGAGGTAATCTATGGAAAAAAATTGGAGTGTGCAGACTTGAAGGTTTCCAAAAAGGATAAATAATACACATTTAATATCAGGACCTGATGAGTTGACTCTGCTCCAACCGTTCTTTGGACATTCTTCAAAAATACAATAGAACTCATTTTCCTTAAAAATTATACAGAACTTATTTCTTTTTTCTTCATTTCTTTCACTTTGGGGGAAACTTGATGGTAGTAATTTTAATGTTGTATTTTTAATACTGATATCAACTTTTTAAAGGAGGAAAATTAGAAGAAAAATAATTGTTTTTCAATATTTTATCATTTTTGTACATGACTACTGTTTTTGTAGAAATTCTGAGACTTTTCTAACAGCTGACTGACATTTATGTTCCCAGCCATTGCCCTGTATTTGGCCTTTGGCCTTCTTTGGCCTCCTCCTTTTAGAAACCACATCCTTTTATAATCATTAGACCTTGAGATATTAGAGAGAATATTCCTTGTATTTTATAATTTTAATCCCCTCACTCATTCATTCAACTTTTCTTTCTTATTTTATGTCTTTTAAAATTTTATCTTGTTGGTAAACCTGAAAATGTAACATACCTAGAGTCTCAAAAGATATTTGCTTCATTAATAGGCTTATTGAGGAAATATTACAAACACATGTAACTTCATAGAGACTTCAAAACTCTGCCAAATTTTGCTGTGGTGACACACATCTGGATTGGATGCTTCACAGAATATGCTGCAGTAGACATAGCCATCCATGTTTATGTTACAACACAAATGTGAAGAAGGTATTATAGAGAATGACTCTGTTTTGAGAAAGTGCCTTTTTTGCATTTTGCCTCTAGTATTACGTGGTCTCTCATTGAACTTTCTTAGACTTTTGGAGTTAGTTCATTGTTAATATACAAAAAGAGGAAAAAAATTCTAAGGAAAATTTAATTTATCCTATTTTATCATCTCAATGTTTTAGTAGATTCTAAAGGCTTAACATAATTTTGATGGACTACCTTAATTTTGATAACTATTAAAAACAAACCTTGCTCACTACCTCGTGTTCCATTCAGGGGTGAAGGAAATACTCTAAACATAATCATAATATTTCTGTACTTATAAGCTGCAAAACTGCATGAAAGTATTTATTTTATATCTGTTGATGACATAAATTCCAGAGGTGTAAAGTTCTTGCGAATGTAAACAAAAGCATATGTTCTTTCCTCTCTGTGTATCAGACAGTGCTTACTAAAAAAGTACATTTAATACAAGATAAACAAATATGTAAGGAATTTATAAGATGGGCTCACAATAGCTGCTGTAGAGTCAGATGAGAAAGAGTGCAAAGGGATGGCTGGGTCTGGAGCTCATGGGAAGGTCCTGTAGAAGTGCACAGTGGGAAGGACAGGCAGTGGAAGACAGGAGAAGATGTCCAAGGTGAATGTGAAGCCCAGAACTCCTCTGCAGAAACAGAAACAATCTTTCTATCTTTGTTCCCTTTTTGTACTGTTCTGGTGATAGTCCTCCATTTAGTGGATCTTCTACACCCCGAACTCTGCTGAGCCAATTTAGATGGGCATTTCTGACTCAAACTGATGCAACCAATCAGCCATTACAACTTGAACAAGAATATTCTTTTCAGTGATATCTTTTTCATTGAGAATTTTTGATATAGACATACTCTTGTGAAGACATGGCTAAAAGGGAGATAAGGAAAAAGAACTTCCTGGCCCTTAAATTAGAATGTTAGGAGGATTCCAGTGTACAAATGTTCAGGAATGAGAATTCTCTGTAGTTCCAGTGAAGTTGAAGTTGGGTTGGAAAGCTGAGTACCTAACCTACTTTCTGTCTCCCATTCAGGCTGATTTGAAAGTATTTATAAGACAATGATGCAGCTGCTTTTAAAAATGAAAATAGAAACACAGATACTATATTGTGAGGTTTATTTTATTTTATCTTTGTTGTGTTTGGAGACAGATTCTTTATACCAGTTTGGGATTCATTCTCCTGTCTCAGGCTCCTTAAATCCTTGGATTATGGGTGAGCACCAGTGAGCCCATGTGGGATTTTTATATTTGTAATTGTCATATCTTATGTAGGAAATATTGTCAAAAATATTCACTATTAAATTTCTAAAGAGTTTTATGAAGTAATAATCTATCACATGTAGAAATTGGCTTATTTTTAAAAGTATATTTATATATTTTACTCAAAGCCAATACGATGTAAACCAGAAGTTCTGTAAAATAAATAGGTAGTTAGTTTTCTACTGCAAAAATATTTTATAACAACTTCAAAATCTCAGCAACTTAAAGTCAAGGTGTGCCTCTTAGTTTTGCTTTCAAATCTGTGGGTTATCTGAAGCATATTTGCTCTATATTGCAGTTTTTATGGACTTCACTCCACCAGTGGGAATTAGGTCTGATCTAATTTTTTTGTATATCAGTAGATGCTCAAGGCAGTCTTATTTATGCCACACAAAAAGAACAGTAAGGGATGAGATTTAAGCAATAGAAACGGAATATTTATACCCATCAGTTGCCTCAATGTGCGAACATTGCTGTCAAAGCAGCACACATAGATAAGCCCAATGCAACCAAAAGGGAAAATAAGCAAGGAGAAGTACAAAGAGATCTGTCAAATGATGTGGTGTGATTCTTTAACAGTGATGAAAAAATTTACAATGATAAGCCAAATAAAAAATGGCAAAAGCAAAATTAGCAAAAATTTCATTCAAGTTTTATCACAGACACTTTAGAACAACTATTGTACAATGATTCAGCAGTGTATTAGATGACATGCAAGTATGCATATATATAATTTCCATCATATATTAGCTGTAAATAATCAATTACAATACTTGTCAAAAATATTACCAAGTCATATTTTCTAGGCTCATAGGAAACAGACATTTTCAACAGAGGCAAGTGAGAAATACTGTTTATAAGTATCAAGCATTCTCTCTTCCTTACTGGAAATAGCACATCATTACCTGAGGAAACCACCCAGAGATCATGTTTCACACACCTTCTCAAGTGAACCCACTCTTCAGCTCCAGCGATGATGAAATGTGATTTCTGCTGCCACAATGAAGACATTCAATCCACCTATCACAGGCTTGCTTCATGGATGGACTTACCAATCAAGACAGATGAATTAAAAGTCAACCTAAGTCAGATTTTGAATTGAGAGTCTAGGGAAATTGGTGGTTGAGCTATGAAATTATTTTAAAGGGGGCTTTTTTCTTCTGGTGGTCAGCCTCTCCCATGCTGCTAATTAGCAAGTCTACCACTGTGCAGGAAGAATGCCTGAGAATGAACCTGAGCTGTGGAAAACAAAGTCATGAGATGAAGGAGAAAGCATCTTGAGATTATGTCAGGCTCCTTATGTTGTCTGAAACCATCTGTATTCTACATTTCATCTCACAGAGGTTACTCTTTGTCCTGAATCAATTTGATTGTGTTTGTTATTTGCAATCTAGAGCATTTTTTCTTTTACTGCTTCTTTTGTTTTGTCTTTCTAAATGTTTTTCGTTTGAGTTACTTGTCATACTACCTTATTTGCAGCATATGTGCTTCCTCATGTTTAAAGAGTGGACTTCCTAAAAGTGCACTGCTGAATACAATGTTTCTTAACCAACTCTTCAGTTTCTTAACTCCTAGTGATTTGAAAATTGTATATACTTCATTTTAGATCTGAGATTTTAATGGCATCTTTTACTATACCACTGTCATTTGGCCTTCAAAGTCCCCTAGATTTCCTCTTGGAACACTTGATGCTCAGTCTCACATACAGATAGATTCACTGGAACTCAAGGGACTGACCATCTTCCACATTTATATTGTGATATTCAGGTGCTTGTTAAAACACTGCATGAAAAAACTATTGACCATATAGGCCACTAGTCCCTTTCCTTCTTATGTAAATTATTTTTTGTAAAAAAGGGCACATTCTTACATCAACACTTCCAAAATAAATCCACTGGTAGAATTTATGTACAGTTAATCTTCAGTATCCATTTGTTCTGCATCTATGAAAATATTGTACTAAAATATTTCTAAAGCTGTGCAAAATTTTTTCCTCTATGATCAAATTTTCCCCTAAACATTTACATTTATTATTAAGTGTAATCCAAAATAATTTAATTTTATAAGAAAATGTCTTTTTATCAGAGTGAATAGGCAGCCAACAATGTGTGAAAAAAATCTTTATCACCTGTTCCTCAGACAAAGGGCTACTATCTAGAATATATAAAGAGCTTTAAAAAAATTAATCCACCCAAATTTAAAGACCCAATTCATAAATGGGCATTTGAAATGAATAGATACTTTTCAGAAGAAGTAAAAGCAGCTAAGAAATATATGAATAAGTGCTCAACATCGTTAGTCATTCAAGAGATGCAGATGAAAATAACACTGAGATTTCATCTCACTCCACAAAGAATGGCTGTCATGTTAGAATTAGCCAGCAACAAAAGTTGGTGAGGCTGCAGAGAAAAGGGAACCCTTCTCCACTGCTTGTGGGAATGTAGACTCATACAATTTCTGTGGAGATCAGTTTGGAGATTCCTCAAAAAACTGTGATCAGAGGTCCCATTTGGCCCGGCCATACCTCTGCTAGGCATATACACAGAGGAATTAGAAGAGTCATTTCACAGTGACATATGTGCACCCATGTTTATAGCAGCTCAGTTTGTGATTTCTAAGTCTTGGAAACAACCCAAATTTCCATCAACTGGAGACTGGATAAAGAAGATGTGGTTCTTTTATAGAATGGAGTATTACCCTGCCATTAAAAATGAAAAGATCGAGTCATTCATACTCAAATGGATGTACCTTGAGGGCATCCTCATAAACAAAATTAACAGGTCACAGATATGTAAATATCATATCTTTCCTTTAGTATGAGAATATGAAGTTGTAAATAAGTTGTAGTAGGTTTAGTTAATATTGCAAAGTAGAAAACATTTAAAGGAAAGAGTGTAAGGGTAGATAATTATAATTAATGTGGTAATAATAAAGAAAAAAGAAAACAATGATTGTGTATATAGGGGGCGGGGGGATGCAGGGAGGGGGGAAAAGGGAAAAAATGAGAATCAAGTTATGTCATATTCTGGTACAAACTCTTAATGTTGAATGCGATTATCATGTGTATTCATAATGTACCAATTAAAGATAATTTTTTTAAAAAAGAAATAATTTGCTATTTTATATAAGGAACTTGATTACGTGTAGATTGTAATTACTCCTTTGACCTTAGAACCAGTAGACTTTGAAAAGCAAGATATTTTTTAACTTGTTGATGTCTGTAAACTTTTCATATACCAAGGCCTTTGTTCCAAATAAGAAACCATTTCCACAAATACTGATTTAATACATGAGATTTCAAAGCAGTGCTATTTGAATACAAATTGTCACTGAGATTTTCAGTTGATGGCATCATTTTCTTTTTTAAAACCATTTTCTTTTCTTCAACCTGAGTCTTTATCTATAAGAAGTTGTTAAGAAATCATTTGAGCATTAAGACAATAGTGGAGTTTTCAGAATTACTAATTTATTCTTCATCCTTTGATCAAATTTTGTCTTTCATTTTTGACACACTCTGTCAAGTTTTCTTGATATCCTGGGACAAAAGGAGGCTTTTTGTCTTCTAGTCTTTCTTCATTGATTAAATTCTATATGCAATATAACTTCTGATTATATGACAATCCTGTTATATAAAACCTTTAATATTATTTATATGTAGCTTTGGATTTCTTTTTATTTTAAAATATATTATCTTGTAACTGATGTATAAATACATGCATATTTTGTGGTGTTATATGATATAGTGATACAGATATTTTCCATGCTGTGTTTAAAGTAGGTTAAGCACGTCTGTCTCCTCAAATATTTTAAAATTTATTATGGCTAGAAATATTCATATATTATCTTCTGACTTATACAGAATTCCTGTACTGTTTTTCATAATGTCTGTAGTAATTTACATTCCCATATATCAGTGTAAGAAAATTACTATTTCTCTTCCCTCGCCAACATGTTTCATCTTTTTCTTATTAACAGCCTTTGTTACTGAAGCGAGGTGATATTTCACAGTGTTTTTTTGTTTGTTTTGGTTTTGGTTTGGTGTGCTTTGGTTTTTAATTTTTCAAACAATCTCACTATGCCTCAAGTTCACGGTGTTGAGCTGACCTTCAACTCATGGCAATCCTCCTGCCTCAGCCTCCTAAACCCTAAGATTACAGCAGTGCACCACCATGCCCAGCTATTATAGTGATATTGATTTCAATTTTCGTGCATTTTTTCAACATACTACTTGTATGTACACTTTTGACAAATGTCGATTATGCTAAGCCAGTAGTGGACTCATCTAGTTCCACACACTCTTACTGCCAGTATTACACATCATGATCCAGACACTTCCCGAAAGCCATACCTATGAGCATCCAAAGCTTTGGGATGACAGCTACATATAATCCATAAGACTAAGCCTCTGATGTTAGGGAACAGATGGGCCTCCTCTCTCTTCTCTTCAACTAGGTTAGATGCCCTTCTTGTTTATTCAAACAGAAAGTCAGATAATTCAGAAACATATGCTCAATGGCTTGAACACAGAAAAAGAACAGCCAGTAGGGTCAATCTAAGTGGTACTGCACTAAGAATATCTAATTGGTTTTGCAGTAAGAGTATCTAAGTAGTAATACTAAGACAATTCACAAGTAGAGCCATCTCTTTTTTTAGAAGTATTTTTTTCTAATTTATTTAGCAAAAGATATTTTTATCTCTAACATCTTAAAAAAAGCCATCAAAAGTTTTACTATGGGGTCCATGTAAGATACTATTATTTCTCGAGTGGCTCTACCCTCATTTTTTGTTTGTTTGTTTGTTTGTTTGGGTTTGTTTTTGTTTTTGTTTTTGTTTTTGAGACAGGGTCTCGCTTTGTGGTTCAGGCTGGCCCTGAACTCAGGCTCCAATTCACATCACAGCAATCCTCCTGACTCTGCCTCCTGAGTGCTAGGATTACAGGCGTGAGTCACCATGCCCAGCACTGTGGGATGTGGTACTGGTTGCTGCTGGGGTGAGTCTCCAGTATGGATGTGGTTACCAGGGGATCGAACCCAGGTCCTTGCATTTGCAAGACAGGTGCCAGAACCACTGAGCCAACTCCCCAGCCCCAGTCTACCCTGATTCTGAAGAATGTATTTTTCATGGCTGTGGATTTAGCTCAGTGTTCCTGGCTCCTGCCTTACAAGTACAAGGGCCTGGGTAACAACATATGCCAGGCACAGAAACTCATGTCCCCCAGCAATCAGAACCACATACCACAGTGCAAGGTGTGGTGGCTCATGCCTATAATCCCCACACTTAGGAGGCAGAAGCAGGAGGATTGCTGTGAGTTCAAGGCTGAGCTCATGGCCAGCCTGGAGTACAAAAGTGAGACCCTGTCTAAAAAAAAAAAAAAATGAGTGTATTGTTCTATACAAAGTAGAGCCATTGAGGGCATCCCCACTAATGTCTTCAGAATAAACCTTTTCTCAATGGCTAAAGGAGTCACCAGGAGCAGGTCTTTACTCTGACCTCATGGGAATTTCCAAGAGTCCCCCTAATGGGCTCCATCCTTCTAAGAAGTTAGTGATCCACAGGCTGGGCAATTCTAAGGCTAAAAGATCCCTCGTAATCTCTACTTCTAAGAAGAATGTGCCATCTCAGCCCTAGTCAGAGATATTTGCTTAGTAAGTGTTTGTGTCTCACAGGAGATGCTCTGGAGGTTTAGTGCTTCTCTATCATCTGTCCACCATCTTGGACACAGGGTCCAAGACCGTGTGTGTGTGTGTGTGTGTGTGTGTGTGTGTGTGTGTGTGTGTGTGTGTGTAAAATAGCTGTAGGAAGCACCATGAGGTGCACTCAGCAGGTCTCACCCATTTTACCACTGGGCCACATTTATGATAAGTGGGAAGATTTCCACTCTGCCAATTAGAAAAAAAATAGCCAAAGCAAGAGAATAGGACACAGCAGACCGGGCAGTAAACATGACTTGTTAACTACAAAATTCCAGGACACACTCCCAGAAGTGTCCCCAAAACCCTATACATGGGCTTCTTGTGAGAACTTGATCAGGTTTTTGATGGATTGGCCTGAGTCTGGTAAGCCTTAGGAGTACAAACATACAAAAAAAAAAAAAAAAAAAAAAGAGTCACATTCCAGCTCCCAGATCTGGCATTCTCTCACCATGGTCCACACTTTTCTTTTAGTGGTGCTTATTTTCCTAGTTTTACTTGGCCCAGATTTGCTCTGTAGGGCCTGTTTCTTTTCCTACGTATAATAAATGTAAAACTGTACTACTGTTTGCACTTGGCTCCACAGTTTCTTTGCTCAGGACAGAAAAAACCTAGAAAGCACCTCCAAAAGGAAATTCTAGTACCTTAAAACCTGATGATAGTCCTAGAAAGTAAACCCAGCTGGTCCTCTGTTTTTCCCGAGGCACTTCCTTGGTTACTAGAAACTCCAGATTCAGCCTGTACAACTGGTCTCAAGGTTGGATCTCCCTTCGTTGTTCAGCTGGTTCCATAGCTGCCTCCTGCACCTGTTCAGTAGATCAAATGAAGCAAACAGAAGAAGAAACCAGTAACAAAGAGAGAATATTACAAATTCCTAAAAGCATAGTAGAAATGGATTTTGAATTTAATATATCTAGACCAGTATGGTATCATTTTCCTCATTCTATTCTGAGAGCACTTTTCAAAATATTATAATTTACCGAGGACTAAGCTCTGAAATGAGTTGACTCCTGGTATAAGTGGGTTAACAAGGATCTTTAAAAATTAGATATTTTGGGAACTTGGGATTTAGCTCAGTGGTTCCAGCACCTGCCATGCAAAGTGCAAGGGCCCAGATTCAATCTCTGGTAACCACATACAACATGGGAGTGGAGATTCATGCCCACCAGCAATCAGTACCACGTGCCACAGTGCTGGGTATGGTGGCTCACGCCTGTAATCCCAGCACTCCAGAGGCAGAGGCAGGAGGATTGCTGTGTGTTCAAAACTGAGCTCAGGGCCAGCCTGAACTAAAGAGTGAGGCCCCGTTTAAAAAAAAAAATAGAAATTAGATGTTTTCTTCAAAGAAAAGTACCTTCTTCTCCACATTTCCTCAGGCCTAGGGAAGAAATCAATACCCCATCCATTCCACAGTGCAGAAGAAAGGGCAGAGCATTCTGGTGCTGGCACCAGATCAAGTTCTTTTCACTTTCACAGGCAAGGAAGGAAAATGTGGGGTGAGTTAAGAAAGGGATGGAATATCCCCTTATTGTAGTACTACCTGTGGTGTTTCTTGGTATAAAAATTTTTAACAAATTTGTGTACACTGAAGTGAAAATTTGAGTAGTAAAGCTTTCTCCTGTCTCTATAGAGCTAGCTTTGACTAAATTCTCCCTTTTCATCAAATAAATAATCTTCTTTCACTTGATTATCAGCAAGTAAATACACTTCAGCATTTGACCCTGGCATCCAATAACAAATCAGAAATTAAAGATATGCACATCTTTGTTACTGCATCAACCCTTCATCTTTGCACTACTCTCTACTCCCCTGCCAATTATCTTAAAATTCATTTACAACTTTACTGGTTACTTCACTGCATGAAAGAATGAATATATTTCTGACAAATTAAGGTACAATGTTTTCACACATCCTGGCTAGAGATTAATCTTCCTTCTCACATGCTGCAGTACAATTGTTTAAAAAAATGCATACAAAGTCTTTTATTAAATTGACTGTTTGTCATTATTTTCCCTTACACTGTTGGATGTAAGATAGGAAACTTCGTTCATTCAAAAAAGGGATTGGAAACAGCAATAGAAAGAGAAAGAAAGTCATTACGACATAAATTGAAGGCCATGTCTAGAGGAGTTTATAAGAGAAGTGAAGGGACCCGAAGAGAACATACAGTTTTGGGGTTGTGAAGGTAAATAAGAGTGATGAAATCTAAGAGTTAGGAGATGTTTAAAATAGACAAAACTAATCCTGTTATGAATTGCATTAGGAGCAATTAACAAAATGTGGTGGGAAGACATTTTTGCAATATGCACAAGATAAAACTATCATAAGATACTGAAGACATGAAGAAACCCAGAAAGTTAATGGTAGTAGAAGAGAACCACATGAATGGAGAGTTATGTTCATGCTTGGTAGTGGGTGGTTTTATGTCACAACTATACTTTTTTTAGATAAAATGAAATTATAAAAGTGTTAAGTGTTAAAATTTTGAAATTGATTAAAATTGCACCTCTATAATTTGGGAAACAATAGCAAAATACACTAAGAGAGTAAACTAGTAGAAATCAGGGGCCTATTTTATGGTTATTTTAAAATGCAGGCAAGAGGGATTGTGAATATGCTATCACAGACCATGCCAAATTTGAAGTAAGAAGGTGAGAAAAAAGAAAAGAAATCAATACACTACCACAGATTCTTAATAAAGTATAAGAAGAATAAAGAAAAATATTTATGCCTAAAAATCCATTGGTAGTTTCAGTTGAGTATGTCAAATACCAGATATCTATGAAATACTGAAGTAGATAGAAGCATCAGTTGGACTGTGAGGCAGAGGTCCAAGAAATGTTCTGAGGTGAAACACAGGTATCAATACACATAAGAGTTTAACATTAAGTGAGCGATGGCAATTATCTAAATAATTAGTGGATGCCAAAGAATATTATGGACAAATAAGCCTTCAGCTAAAACAGACAAAGATGATTACAAAAAAAAAAAGAGTCTGGAGCATTGTCAGTGAGACAGAAGGAAGTAAAGAATAAGTAAAACCATAACAGTCCAAGTGAGAAGTGAATGGCTGGCCATTTTGAACACAGTAGTGAAGGGTTGAGGATAAAGAAGGTTACAGGACAGGAGCATAGAGATCATAGTCTTGAGAAGGGAGGATTCATTGGAACGTGAATGAAGAACCCTGAACAGAGCAGAGATGAAAGTGACCAGCATGAAAATGGGCTGATTATAACGGAAGCAGGTGTCTAATCAGGAGAGAGCACAGAAGTAACCATTACCTAAGAGAAAATGCATGTTGATATATTTACCCACTTCTCATTAATTCAGGAAATAAAGATTCTTATTCTATTGTGGGAAACAGGGGAAGGGAACATAACTAGAACCTTTTCAGTAAGTTCTAGTCTCCTGAGAGTCTGACAGAGCAACTGATAACCAAGCAGAAATGAGGTTTAGAGAAGAAACTGAGCTTGGGTCTGATCCATGCTATTCTATGTGGCAAACAATGAAATACTGAAGCTTGCCACACTTTCATTTGGTACCCAGATTTCACACCTTTAATCCCAGCATGTGGAAGGCCAGGCAGATGTTGGTCATGATGTAGATGAAATTCCCACAGGGCAGAGCAGATGCCAGTAAGAATCCTTGTAGATGGAGATCCTGGTGTGTTTCTGCCCTGGAGCATCACAGCATGTGAGACCACTAGAGTTCCTGTTGCTATAGGAGGTGAAGACAAGAGGTAAGTCCCTAAGGCATCTGGCAGCAGGAAAGCTCAGCTCAACGACAGTCTGACTGTGCAACTATCCCCCCAAACAGGATTCCTCCTGATAATATGTGATAATTATATTTATTTAATGTCCAATATTATGGTGCAAGCATTGGTTTAGCTTCTGAAGATGGCCTTACTGTGGTTAGCATCATAGTAGGAGTATTGTGAGACATCACAGTGATGTGGGAATCCAGGGGGATTCAGAGTTCAGGGTTGTTCTTTCTTAACAACTTCCTTGCTCCATCTCTGATGATGGTAGCACTCCAATATATTCATGAAAATAAAGGAGACCTTTCCATTTATAGCTTATTTTTATCCTTTAGAGGTAGTGGGTAGTTTATCCTTTAGAGGATAAAAAGCTTGACAATTATAACAAAACATGTGTCAGGCCTAGAACTATGAAAAATTCTACATTTAAAATCAAGATAAAAGAAAATAAATGCCTAAAGAATTAGGAAAAATCCTGGAGAATGTATTGTCATGAATGTCTAGAATAAAACTAAAGCACAGTAAATCATATAAGTAAAATCTACAGAATGAAAATTTGGGAAGAAAGTGAGGAATTTTTTTTTTTTTTTTTTGAGACAGGGTCTTGGTTTGTGGTTCAGGCTGGCCCTGAGCTCAGCCTCCAACTCACATCACAGCAATCCTCCTGCCTCTGCCTCCCGAGTTCTGGGATTACAGCCACCATGCCCGGCACTGTGGTATGTGGTACTAGTTGCTGCTGGGGTAAGTCTCCACGCCCAGTATTGTTATGTGGTTACCGGGGATCAAACCAAGGCCCTTGCACTTACAAGACAGGTGCCAGAACCACTGAGCTACATCCCCGGCCCCCAGGAAAAAATTTTTGTGACCTCAATATAACTAATATTTTATAGACTGTTACATTCTATTTTTATTTCTATTAATTTCAAAAACAAATTTATATTGCAAATGATATAACTATCATTATATGGGAATCTTTATTAATAATGAAAGCTTGAATGAAAAAAATCATCTATGGAAAGTTTATGCATAGACAGTAATTAGATGTACATACTGCACAAACATCATTAATTACAACAGATATGTTTATCAAGATGCTTTTCTAAATTCTTAGAAATTTCTGACAAATATATTCAGATGAGACTTTTTGAAACCTAATAATCTTTTGACTAAGTTATATTCCAGTTCTACAATTATATGTAACTTGTTAATATTTTTCTGTCTTTTTTCTTATTATCGATAAGGAATTTGATGATACATAAGATTCTTAAATGCTAGTTATTCATAAAATGAATGTACATGGGAGGAAAGCAACACACATGGTCATGATTCTCTCTATAGGCATTTTATTTAAATTTTACAACTTTGCATCAACATGGATAGCAATAAAAGGGTCTTCAGCAGAGTTACTAATAGAAAAACTAGCTCTGCCATCGCCACCAACAGTGATTCTAATTCCCGTGCAGTTGCCATTAATTTTATCTCCAGAAATGACATCACAATATGTACCAGCAGGAAGTCCAGTTTGCAAAGTTGTTGAGAGTGTCCTGAAAAATTTAATGCATTATGTAATTAAAATTCAACTCTGGCAAAAGCAAGATGGAAAGAAAATTTGTGCTATACAACTCTAATGTCAAGGACTCAAAAGAAGAAAACTCGGCCCTCCAGTGCATGTGAATACCTTCCTTGGGATCAAATATAATCTTAGACCCAAGTAGTTCCCTGGTCTATACGGAGATGAGCATGAAGGGAGATTTAAGAGGATTGTTGAGGGAAGGCTGAAGAGTATCAGTCAATGTGCATAGAAATTGCAACCCCTTGATAAAATAGTAACTATGACAAACATAAATATATTACATTTGTTCTTTTCTTCACTGAACAAAACATGGATTACTGTTATTGATTTAAATAAATTATTTTTTTCAAAAATAACTGCTTTGAAAAAGAAAGTCTAAAAATACTTTGGACAAGAAATACCGATAATGTGGCAATTCTATGGAAAAGCACATACTTTGGAATAAAAGGCTGCCCTATGTATATATGTTTTTTTTTTTTCTCTCTCTCCAATGGAGAAGAGAAAAATGAAGAGCTAACCATGGGATTCTTTCTTTGTAAGAGAGAAAGAGAGAGAGAGAGATGTAATTGTTTATTTGCTGATAAATTCTAATTTAGGCTGAAAAGGACTAAATATTTGTTGAAACTAGCTTTGGACTGAAATATTAATTACTTTAAAGAGTACTTATCTTATTAAATATTTGAGGACCACTAACATAGAAGAAATATTTCTATTTCAAAAAAAGGACAACAGTAGGTAATTTTATGCCCCAAACTAAAAAATCTCCTTAAAAAAAGGCATTGACCTGAAGATATGTGAAAGAGAAGTCATTTCAGAGAGACAGACAAGTGAAGAGAGTAGACAAGAAGACCAGAGTAGAGTAACAGTTCAGGGACAGAGCTCGGAAAAAATGACATTCTGATACTGATCCCTATGAGGAACATGATGATACAAATGTTAAGAAATACTCTATTGAAAAAAGAAAACCATTGTAAAGTTCTGGAACAAAATAAGAGCCATCATGATTTTTCTTCTGTACTTTCTCATCTTTATGTCTTGTTTATCCACAGACTATAAGATTTTCCAGGTGTGATTACAAAAAGTGAACAGAAAACTGAAACAAGAGAACATAACAGCATAAAATATTGATTTTAATTGAAATCTCCTCACCAGTCATCATTGTTAAAGACAATGAATCCTTTGTTTCCTCTTCCAAAAGCTACTTGGTTGCTTCCATTGTCCCACCAGTTTGTGAAAGACTGGCCGTTAACTACATTCCGGAAAGCAACCATGTTCCTAAAAGCACAAATTTGTAAAAACATTCACATACTTGACTTCACATTTTAAAATAAAATTGTTTAGCACTAGAAAATGCCTCTCAATAGGCATTCCCACCTTATTTGCCGCCAACGGTGTTCACAGACCCAGCCATTGCCACAGGTAGTATCTGGGTTAATAGTTACTTCTTTAGTCGCTCCATTGTTATTTGGTGGCCCGATCCAGTCATTGACATCCTTAATTATGATGAAAACCCATTTAGATTTTTTTCAGTCCCCTCATTTGCATCTTCCTTCTCTTTTTTCTCAAACCAAATCAATCCTACTCCTCATGTATCCATAGTATCTTTATTGAGAATCCAACATTTCCATATTCCTCTAATTTTGGCTGCATCTTTACCATGTCTATGAGATCTTTTTTATGACTACCACATCATAAAACCAGCATAAGATTTACTCTCTCATTTTCTCTTTAAGCAATATCTTCTGAATATCATTATTCAATGTCTTCGAAAAACAAGAACCTTAAAGGGATTAAAGTAGGATGATAACATAGCCTCCAAAACTAGTACCTAAAAATATCATCCAGGGCCATGTATTTAGTCAGTGGCAAGGTACCTGCCTTGCAAGTGCAAGGTCCTAAGTTCGATCTCCAGTGCCAAAAATAACAACAACAGTAATAAAAATAATAATAGTAATAAAATGAAAAAAATCAGCCAACCTATACAGGA
Source organism: Petromus typicus (assembly GCA_004026965.1). Lineage (NCBI taxonomy): Eukaryota > Metazoa > Chordata > Mammalia > Rodentia > Petromuridae > Petromus > Petromus typicus. The sequence continues at coordinate 835 of PVIR01012022.1, read as the reverse complement.
TATATCTGTTTCAACTTTCCCTTTTCTAAAATGAGATATTATATGGTCACTATAGAAATTAAATGCTATAAATGAAAATTATTAAATATAGTAATTGCCAAATTAATTGATTCTATAATAATTGTATCTAAATGTAGTAAGCAACACATTCTAATCTCTATAATATTGATTAAAATTTTGATACTGTGTTTTCTTTCTAACTCACATCACTTTTAAATATATCACTACAAAAAAACTAACTGAAGGAGGGTTATCAGTGTAAAATCATCTTATATGATGAAAAATATTCACTTAAACACATACTTGCCCCATAAATATCAAATTTCCTACCATTATATGAAAACTTATAAATTCTTCTTTCTTTTTACTGAGAAAGAGATATTTTGAACAGTTTCAAACTTACATTTCCATTCTGGAAATTTCGGTCCCAACGGTAGCTCGACATCACCCGGGTGAATCCATAAGGATGAGCAAGCATAAATCCCACGGCCACTTTATATAGTCTGAAAATCACAGAATCTCATTATAGAAATCGCATTTTATTCAGTTGGTAAGTGGTAGTTACGAAGTGTGGGAAACATCGTTGCCTACCTAGCGTCCCAGAAAGTAAGAATAGACGCTCCTCCAGCTCCATGTCCCCGCTGGTTGTCGTGGTTATCCACAAAGGCAAGTGCTCGGTCAGAAGGTATGAAGCCCCAGCCTTCACCCCAGTTCCTATATTTTAAAAAATGCGTATATATTTACACATATATTCATTGTTTTGTAGTTGTTTTATAATAGGTACACTCTATATCCCTTTCCACATAGCAGCCTCAGATAAATTCTCTAATTAAAT